>CM038711.1:47672351-47732351 GCA_021613375.1 Megaleporinus macrocephalus
TCTATCTGTGTGTCTGTCTGTCTGTCTGCGTGTCTGTCTGTGTGTCTGTCTGTTTGTCTGCGTGTCTGTCTATTTGTCTGCGTGTCTGTCTGCGTGTCTGTCTGTTTGTCTGCGTGTCTGTCTATTTGTCTGCGTGTCTGTCTGCGTGTCTGTCTGTGTGTCTGTCTGTCTGTGTTAATAATAATATTATAAACACGCTGTTGGTTTGTGTGTGTGCAGTTGATGCAGGTGCCTCAGTGCAGCGGGGGGTCTCCTCCAGTCCCCCTCGCCTTGGCTATAGCCCCCCACTGCCCCCTCCTGTGGTGGGAGAGAAGAGAGAGTGCTACTACAACATCGAGCAGCAGGACTCCTGCAGTGTCCTCACCCGCAACTCCAGCCTGCAGGAGTGCTGCTGCACTGTGGGTGAGGGCTGGGGTCTGCAGTGCCGGTACCAGACCTGCCCCGAGCACAGCACAGGTCAGACAACACACACTCACTCTCACACTCACTCTTACACTCACTCTCACACTCACATACACACATTAACACACACACTCACTCTCACACTCACACTTACACTCACTCTCACACTCACATACACACACTAACTCACACACACAGCACACAGCACAGGTCAGACAACACACACTCACTCTCACACTCACTCTAACACTCACTCTCACACTCACATACACACACTAACACACACACACACACACACACACACAGCACAGGTCAGACAACACACACTCACACTCACTCTCACACTCACATACACACACACTAACACACACTCACACTCATTCTCATTCTCACACTCACACTCACATACACACACTAACACACACACACACACACACTCACACACAAACTCACACAGCACAGGTCAGACAACACACACACACTCACACTCATTCTCATTCTCATTCTCACACTCAAACTCACACTCACATACACACACACTCACACTCATTCTCATTCACACACTCACACACAATAACACAGACACACACACAGCTCAGGTCAGACAACACACACTCACTCTCACACTCACATACACACACACTAACGCACACACAGCACAGGTCAGACAACACACACTCGCTCTCACACTCAAACTCACACACACTCACATACACACACACTCACACTCTCTCACACTCTCTCACACACACAGATGTCATCGTCCTATGTTGTTAATGGCTTGCAGGGTTAAATTAAAGTCTAGAAATTCAGATATTATATTATAGTCGTGTGTTTTTACCTGAGTTCTCGTATCATCTCAGCGGAATTCCAGACTCTGTGTCCAAGTGGACGGGGCTACGTGACTTCCACAGCAGGAGCATTCAGCTACAAGGGTAACACACACACACACACACACACACACACACACACACACACACACACACACACACCCTTTACCTAAACCCTAACATTCCTCTTAACCTAAACCCTAACATTACCCTTAACCTAAACCCTAACATTACTCTTAACCTAAACCCTAACATTCCTCTTAACCTAAACCCTAACATTACCCTTAACCTAAACCCTAACATTAACCCTATCCTTAACCTAAACCCTAACATTAACCCTATCCTTAACCTAAACCCTAACATTCCTCTTAACCTAAACCCTACCATTACCCTTAACCTAAACCCTAACATTACCCTTAACCTAAACCCTAACATTACTCTTAACCTAAACCCTAACATTCCTCTTAACCTAAACCCTAACATTACCCTTAACCTAAACCCTAACATTAACCCTATCCTTAACCTAAACCCTACCATTAACCCTATCCTTAACCTAAACCCTAACATTCCTCTTAACCTAAACCCTACCATTACCCTTAACCTAAACCCTAACATTAACCCTATCCTTAACCTAAACCCTAACATTAACCCTATCCTTAACCTAAACCCTAACATTACTCTTAACCTAAACCCTAACATTACTCTTAACCTAAACCCTAACATTCCTCTTAACCTAAACCCTAACATTAACCCTATCCTTAACCTAAACCCTAACATTACCCTTAACCTAAACCCTAACATTAACCCTATCCTTCACCTAAACCCTAACATTAACCCTATCCTTAACATAAACCCTAACATTAACCCTATCCTTAACTTAAACCCTAACTTTACCCTTAATCTTAACCCTGACAATAAACCTATCCTTAACCTTAACCCTAACATTAACCCTATCCTTAACCTAAACCCTAACATTCCTCTTAACCTAAACCCTACCATTACCCTTAACCTAAACCCTAACATTAACCCTATCCTTAACCTAAACCCTAACATTCCTCTTAACCTAAACCCTACCATTACCCTTAACCTAAACCCTAACATTAACCCTATCCTTAACCTAAACCCTAACATTAACCCTATCCTCAACTTAAACCCTAACTTTACCCTTAATCTTAACCCTGACATTAAACCTATCCTTAACCTTAACCCTAATATTAACCCTATCCTTAACCTAAACCCTAACATTAACCCTATCCTTAACTTAAACCCTAACATTACCCTTAACCTAAACCCTAACATTAACCCTATCCTTAACCTAAACCCTAACATTACCCATAACCTAAACCCTAACATTACCCATAACCTAAACCCTAACATTACCCTTAACCTAAACCCTAACATTACCCTTAACCTAAACCCTAACATTACCCTTAACCTAAACCCTAACATTAACCCTATCCTTAACCTAAACCCTAACATTAACCCTATCCTTAACCTAAACCCTAACATTACCCATAACCTAAACCCTAACATTAACCCTAACCTAAACATTACCCTTAACCTAAACATTACCCTTAACCTAAATCCTAACATTAATTTAAATGTACCCTACCCCCCCTCCACACACACACACACACACACACACACACACACACACACACACACACACACACACAGTCTTTATAATGTAAACGTTGTGTCAGCTCTGTGTTTGTTTCCTGTAGTAATTGCTGCTTGTTTGTAGTCGCTCCTGTGTTACTGATCTCTGTGTTGTGGCATCACTGTAGATGTGGACGAGTGTAAGCTCTTCGACCCGGAGGTGTGTAAGGGCGGCGTGTGTGTAAACAACATCCCTGGATACTCCTGTTACTGCCCGAGCGGATACTACTACGACACCGTCCTACTGGAGTGCATCGGTCAGAATCCAGCTGCCTTAGTGTCCTGCAGCATGTCACAGAGTGATGGTGGTCAATTATACAGTATCAGCACCAACACAGCTTACTTTAGCATACTTTACAGAGGAGGACAAAACCAGGCTTTACTTTCAGTACAAGTTCATATAAAGAGGTTTGATTAGTGATTTTAGAGCATTTCTATTGGTCCATTCATGATACAAGGAACACTTTAATCATACAAATGGTTCTTGTATATGTACTATTTAAATACTTACTGGGACTAAATAAGACACTGCAAGACTGTATAAACTCCACACAGACACTGGGAGACAGTACACACTCCACACAGACACTGGGAGACCATACACACTCCACACAGACACTGGGAGACCATACACACTCCACACAGACACTGGGAGACCATACACACTCCACACAGACACTGGGAGACAGTACACACTCCACACAGACACTGGGAGACCATACACACTCCACACAGACACTGGGAGACCATACACACTCCACACAGACACTGGGAGACCATACAGACTCCACACAGACACTGGGAGACCGTACACACTCCACACAGACACTGGGAGACCATACAGACTCCACACAGACACTGGGAGACCATACAGACTCCACACAGACACTGGGAGACCATACACACTCCACACAGACACTGGGAGACCATACACACTCCACACAGACACTGGGAGACCGTACACACTCCACACAGACACTGGGAGACCATACAGACTCCACACAGACACTGGGAGACCATACAGACTCCACACAGACACTGGGAGACCATACACACTCCACACAGACACTGGGAGACCATACACACTCATTTTAACTACTTTTCTTTTTAGTATACTATTTTCTGTAAGCGTTCATTACTTGTTAGAGAAATCAGCTCTGTAGCTCCAGCACTACTGGAGGAGTTAGATGTTTCACGCTCTCTCTCTCTCTGTAGATAACGATGAGTGTGACAGTGAGGAGATGTGTCCTGGGGGCATGTGTGTCAACACTCTGGGTTCGTATTACTGCACTTGTGAGTCTCCGCTCATCCTGGATGACACACAGCGCAACTGCGTGAACATTTCCGGCCTCACAGTCGGTAAGACACACGTACACACTCATTTCTGGAGGACTCCTGCTCATGTATGAGCTCTGGGTTTTATAGTCTTAAACATTTAATAAATATATATATATATATATATATATTACATGACCACCACAGAACAGCACTGCAGTGATGCTGATGTGCTGGTGTAAGTGGATCAGACACAGCAGTGCTGCTGAAGTGTTTAAACACTGTGTCCACTCACTGTCCACTCTATTAGACACTCCTACTACTTGCTGGTCCACCTTGTAGATGTAGAGTCAGAGACAGTAGCTCATCTGCTGCTGCACAGTTTGTGTTCCTCTAGTTCTTCATCAGTGGACACAGGACGCCGCCCACAGGACACTGCTGTCCGGATAGTTTTGGTTGGTGGACGATTCTCAGTCCAGCAGAGACACTGAGGTGTTTAAACACTCCAGCAGCAGCACTGCTGTGTCTGATCCACTCACACCAGCACAACACAGACTAACACACCACCACCACGTCACTGCAGTGCTGAGAATGACCCACCTCCCTAATAGTATCTGCTCTGTGGTGGTCCTGTGGGGGTCCTGATCATTAAAGAACAGAGTAATAAAGTATACAGAGAATCAGATGAACTACAGTCTGTAAGTGGAGCTCCTGTATGGTCAGTGGAGCTGATACAGTGGACAGTGAGTGGAGATATGAGGAGGTGGTGTTAGTGTTATGTCCGATCTGTGGGTACAGACCTCCTCTTTGTTTCTCCTCTCTTCTCCAGATGATAACCGGTCGGTCTGTTGGAGGCACGTCACGGCGGATCTGGTGTGTCAGAACCTGCTGCGGAGAGTTGAGGTGTCGTTTGTGGAGTGCTGCTGTCGCTATGGAGAGGCCTGGGGGCTTCACTGCGCACTGTGCCCACGCAGAGACGAGGGTAACCACAAACACACACACCTCCTCAGAAGGTGAACACAAGATACTATCAGGTGGGCACCAGATACTGATAAGTGTACACAAGATGCTATCAGGTGGGCACCTGATACTATATAGGGAGCACCAGATACTAGGTGGTAAGCACTATACACATATCAAGTGACCACAGGATACTATTAGGTGAGAACCAGATGCTATGTGGTAAGTTATGTACTATCAGGTTATCACAAGATAATACCAAGAAAGACCCAGATACTATTTGGTGTGCAGAAGATACTATCAAGTGGGCACTTGCTGCTGTCAAGTGAGCACCGGACACTAGGTCTTAAGGACCAGATGCTATCAGGTGAGCACAAGATACTATGTGGTAAGCACCATGTACTATTAGGCAGGTGATCACAAGATATTAAAACCAGAGACTATCAGGTGTGCATGAGCTACTATTAGGTGGCCACTTGATGCTATTATGTCAGCACCAGATACTAGGTCTTGAGAACCAGATGTTATCAGGTGGGCACAAGATATGCCCAATTGGGCACATGGTAATACGAATGTGAAAAACTGATACTATCAGGTGTGCACAACATAGTAGGTTTAAGTAGACACCTGATGTTATCATGTGAGCACCAAATACTAGGTGGTGACCACTATATTTTATCAGGTGTGCACATGATACTATTAGGTGAGCACCAGATGCTATGCAGTTAGCAACATATCAGGTAAGCACCAGTTGTATGGTGAGCATCAATTACTAAGCGTGAATACCAGATGCTATTAGATCAAAAAAATTCAAAAAATACAACATGTCTATAGATAGTCTGATAGTATCTGGTGCGCACCAGACATTATTAAACCATACAGAATAATAAACAAAATAACAAATAATAAAAAAAAACAGAAGCAAAAGTGTTTGGAGAGGAGTGAAGTGTGTTTACAACATATACCTTCACTGTGCAGGAGTGTCTTACTGAGGTGCACAGTGGGGGTGTAAGAAATATCTAAATATCGAATATCGCGATTAGTGATACTGTATCGATTCTCAAAATCACAGTATCGATGCGCAGACCATTGTGTGTTGTTTTTAAACCTGTGACCACTAGATGGCAGTGTTGTAATCCATTTTCAGCTCCACTCCAACATTAACAAGCAGCACAAGGGCGCAGTGCTATTGTAAACATTGATAAACCTGTTCATACAGTGGTGTGTTTTAATAGTAGGACTCGTGATATATTAAATCGTGACGCTGTATCACGATATGTAATGTGTACAGCTCTAGTGCACAGCGTGGTAACAAACAGCGACTCAGCGAAGCTAATCAGTCTGAGCGTTTCCCAAACAAGTGCCGGTTAAAGCCTAGAAGCAAGTCCGTCCAGGGGTTTAACCCTGACCTGTACGGGTCTAAGAAGGAGCCGCATGAGATCAATCAAGTGTCCCGTTCACCTGAATCTGATGTGCTAAAATCACCACACAGGGCGAAACCGAGTGGTCACTTCAATAAACTGGGCGTCCCCAAACTTTTGACAGGACAGCGTAGCTCCTTGTATTCACATAAGTGAGCTCAGATTAGCGCGTAATCCCACACCAGCCGGAATCCTCTCAGGAGTTTAACACCTATCACTCACCTGGCTGTGAACACAGACACATATTATGTGGGCCAGCTGGATTAGGTAATCCGGTAACATCATGTTTACGTTCTGAGTGCAAACTGTGTCCACTTTATCAGAAACGCCTCCCTGGTAGAAACCAGATTCCGTTATGGTGGTATGAAGAATGATAAAGGTCACTAGACGAGTGGCTTCACGTCGTGAACAGGTACAGAGTGGAGCTCGTGTTTGAGTTGATCGTCCTCCAGACCTTCGTTAGTGGTTCTTTTAGTTTCTGACAACAGCAGTTTTAATTAGAGGAGCAGTTCACAGAGATCAAACAGTCCAATTTCCAGGTGATGGCTATGTTTTCTAGGGTTGTTTGCTATGGTGTTGCTAGCTGGTTGCTACGGTGTTGCTAGCTGGATGCTAGTGTGTTGATATCAGGTGGTGGCCAGTTTGTGGAAGTAGAAGGTGGGTGTTTCTAATAAAGTGGCCAGTTAGTGGAAAAAGAAGATAGGTGTTTCTAATAAAGTGGCCAGTTTGTGGAAGTAGAAGGTGGGTGTTTCTAATAAAGTGGCCAGTTAGTGAAAGTACAAGGTGGGTGTTTCTAATAAAGTGGCCAGTTAGTGGAAGTAGAAGGTAATTGTTTCTTATAAAGTGGCCAGTTAGTAGAAATAGAAGATAGGTGTTTCTAATAAAGTGGCCAGTTACTGAAAGTAGAAGGTGGGTGTTTCTAATAAAGTGGCCAGTTAGTGGAAAAAGAAGATAGGTGTTTCTAATAAAGTGGCCAGTTACTGAAAGTAGAAGGTGGGTGTTTCTAATAAAGTGGCCAGTTAGTGGAAAAAGAAGATAGGTGTTTCTAATAAAGTGGCCAGTTTGTGGAAGTAGAAGGTGGGTGTTTCTAATAAAGTGGCAAGTTAGTGAAAGTAGAAGGTGGGTGTTTCTAATAAAGTGGCCAGTTAGTGTAAGTAGAAGGTGGGTGTTTCTAATAAAGTGGCCGGTGATTGGAAGTAGAAGGTGGGTGTTTCTAATAAAGTGGCCGGTGATTGGAAGTAGAAGGTGGGTGTTTCTAATAAAGTGGCCAGTTACTGAAAGTAGAAGGTGGGTGTTTCTAGTAAAGTGGCCAGTTAGTGGAAGTAGAAGGTGGGTGTTTCTAATAAAGTGACCAGTTAGTGGAAAAAGAAGATAGGTGTTTCTAATAAAGTGGCCAGTTTGTGGAAGTAGAAGGTGGGTGTTTCTAATAAAGTGGCCAGTTAGTGAAAGTACAAGGTCGGTGTTTCTAATAAAGTGGCCAGTTAGTGGAAGTAGAAGGTAATTGTTTCTTATAAAGTGGCCAGTTAGTAGAAATAGAAGATAGGTGTTTCTAATAAAGTGTCCTGTTACTGAAAGTAGAAGGCAGGTGTTTCTAATAAAGTGGCCAGTTAGTGAAAGTAGAAGGCAGGTGTTTCTAATAAAGTGGCCAGTTAGTGAAAGTAGAAGGTGGGTGTTTCTAATAAAGTGGCCAGTTAGTGTAAGTAGAAGGTGGGTGTTTCTAATAAAGTGGCCACTAAGTAAAAGTAGAAGGTGGGTGTTTCTAATAAAGTGGCCGGTGATTGGAAGTAGAAGGTGGGTGTTTCTAATAAAGTGGCCAGTTAGTGGAAAAAGAAGATAGGTGTTTCTAATAAAGTGGCCAGTTACTGAAAGTAGAAGGTGGGTGTTTCTAGTAAAGTGGCCAGTTAGTGGAAGTAGAAGGTGGGTGTTTCTAATAAAGTGGCCAGTTAGTGAAAGTAGAAGGTGGGTGTTTCTAATAAAGTGTCCAGTTAGTGGGTGTTAACTGATTGTGTTCATGTTCCTGTTCTCCTCAGAGGAGTATGAGACTCTGTGTAGTGCGCTTGGTCCTCCTCCCAACTCCCCGCGCTACGCCGAGCGCTTTGGTCCAGTGCCTGGGAGAGGAGGGGTCTACGGCCCACCATACGGCGGCGCTCTGTACCCTGAAACACTACCGGGCCGATCTGATTACGGCCAGACCGACTACGAAGACTACAGTCCAGTGGGTGGAACTGGCCGGAGGTCTGGAGTGAGAGAGCGAATACCTGGTTCATACTCACCTTACATACGACCTGGACTGGGGTACGGATACTACAGCACTTATATAACCTGTTTCCTCTCGTCACCCAGTGAAAATCACTTCAGTACTTTAGTACTTCAGTACTTCAGTACTTTTATCTAGTGTGTGATGTTACTAGTTATTTTTTAAAAAGCAGTGGTCTGTGTTTAAGTGCTGTACTGACGTGTACGTACCTGATTCCTCCAGCACGGCTCGTTATTATGAAGATGAAGACTACGACACAGCCCCGGCTCCTCCCTTTGCAGTGCCGGACCCTCGAAGTGAACGAGCCTTTGCTACCCGTCCCCGCCCACCAGAGGATACAGAGGTGGAGGAGCCATGGAGAGCCCCCGCCCTCTTACCACCATTCACTGACAGACGGGCAGGAGAGAGACCACGCAGGGTCTATGAAAGTAAGAGATTAGCTTTATAAACAATACAATTATATATATATATATATACAGTATGTTTTATTATATATAGTATATTATACACACACACTTTATTATCATTTTATATACAGATCAGCTATAACATTACAACCACCTCCCTGTACCTCCACTCACTGACCACTGTATCAGCTCCACTGACCATACAGGACCTCCACTCACTGTCCACTGTATCAGCTCCACTGACCATACAGGACCTCCACTCACTGTCCACTGTATCAGCTCCACTGACCATACAGGACCTCCACTCACTGACCACTGTATCAGCTCCACTGACCATACAGGACCTCCACTCACTGTCCACTGTATCAGCTCCACTGACCATACAGGACCTCCACTCACTGTCCACTGTATCAGCTCCACTGACCATACAGGACCTCCACTCACTGTCCACTGTATCAGCTCCACTGACCATACAGGACCTCCACTCACTGTCCACTGTATCAGCTCCACTGACCATACAGGACCTCCACTCACTGTCCACTGTATCAGCTCCACTGACCATACAGGACCTCCACTCACTGTCCACTGTATCAGCACCACTGACCATACAGGACCTCCACTCACTGTCCACTGTATCAGCTCCACTGACCATACAGGACCTCCACTCACTGTCCACTGTATCAGCTCCACTGACCATACAGGACCTCCACTCACTGTCCACTGTATCAGCTCCACTGACCATACAGGACCTCCACTCACTGTCCACTGTATCAGCTCCACTGACCATACAGGACCTCCACTCACTGTCCACTGTATCAGCTCCACTGACCATACAGGACCTCCACCCACTGTCCACTGTATCAGCTCCACTGACCATACAGGACCTCCACTCACTGTCCACTGTATCAGCTCCACTGACCATACAGGACCTCCACTCACTGTCCACTGTATCAGCTCCACTGACCATACAGGACCTCCACCCACTGTCCACTGTATCAGCTCCACTGACCATACAGGACCTCCACCCACTGTCCACTGTATTAGCTCCACTGACCATACAGGACCTCCACTCACTGTCCACTGTATCAGCTCCACTGACCATACAGGACCTCCACTCACTGTCCACTGTATCAGCTCCACTGACCATACAGGACCTCCACTTACAGACTGTAGTTCATCTGATTCTCTGTATACTTTATTACTCTGTTCTTTAATGATCAGGACCCACACAGGACCACCACAGAGCAGATACTATTAGGGAGGTGGGTCATTCTCTGATCCACTCCCACCAGCA
Source organism: Megaleporinus macrocephalus (assembly GCA_021613375.1). NCBI lineage: Eukaryota > Metazoa > Chordata > Actinopteri > Characiformes > Anostomidae > Megaleporinus > Megaleporinus macrocephalus. Next base: position 47,682,857 of record CM038711.1, read on the forward strand.
CAACAAACACTAAGACAGTGCTGAGAATGACCCACCTCCCTAATAGTATCTGCTCTGTGGTGGTCCTGTATGGTCAGTGGAGCTGATACAGTGGACAGAGAGTGGCTAATGTGTGTGTATATAAATTATTCATAATATAATAAATAAAATAATAAAATATTTTTTATGAACTGTGATAAAGATTGTGAACTTCACTATATTTGGGTTGTGTGTGTGTGTGTGTGTGTGTGTGTGTGTGTGTTCTAGGGCAGTACCAGCCGTTCGGAGGGTTGATGGAGGATGAGTGTGGAATACTGCAGGGCTGTGAGAACGGCCGCTGTGTCCGAGTCGGAGAGGGGTACACCTGCGACTGCTACGATGGGTACCAGCTGGACATCAGCTCCATGTCCTGTACAGGTACAACCCTGTTTCTTACGAGTTCTCCACGTCTCAGAGTTATTACTGAAATATAATTATTTAATGATTATCTGATGCTCAATTCGTCTGATTAGCAATATTTAATAGTAATAACGTTCATTTTGAGTCCTAAATAATTTCAACACTAAACTGAAACTAAAGTATTAACCAGAAAAAATAACTCTAGCTAACATTAGCTAACACTGATAACTAATAATAGAAAAGTTAGCTATTATGCTAACTTAAATAAATAGCTCTGCTAACTGAAGATAGCTAACACGAAACTCTCTTAAATGAAAATAACATTATATAACTGCTAACTATAAGTTACGCTAACTGTGCTAACTGAAAAAAGTTCTGGCTAATGTTGCTAAAATTCACTGCCTCTGCTAACTAATAATAATTTAGTCAAATTATGCAAAGTTAAAATAGCAACACTAGCTAATTCTGCTAACAACAATGGGATTGGCTAACTCGCTATAAATAGCTAATGACAGGACTCTCTGCTCACACTGTTAAACTGTTGTAAGTAAGAATAGTAACACTAGCTAGTTAACTTATGATAGTAAGGTTAACTAATTCTGCTAACTCAAAATAGCAACACTAGCTAACTCTGCTGACAGAAAAGAGCTAAGACTTGCTAATTCTAATAACTAACAATAGCAAGGTTAGCTAGTTCTGCTAACTGAAATATCTATCGCTATTAAACTGTCTTAAGTAAAAATAGTAACACTAGCTAATTCTGCTAACTGAGAGCTAATGCTAACAAATAATAGTTACACTAGCTAACTCTGTTAATGTGTAAGATTAAGGTTAGCTTATTCTGCTAACTCAAAGCAGCTGATGCTAACTAACTCTGCTAATTAGTAGTAGAAACTAGCTCTGCCTGATAGCTGTCCTGCTGGCTTGTGCTGTTGTGAGTGAATGGCTAGACTTCTTCCTCCTATCGTAGCCACTGTTGTGTTATTTCAGATACTTTAAAAATATTACATTTTAAGTTGGATTATTATTATTATTATTATTACTATTATTTATTTCTTTATTTTTTTGTCTGCAGATGTGGACGAGTGTGAGGACCCGAGAGTCCCGGAGTGTGTAAACGGTCGGTGTGTGAATACGGAAGGCTCGTACAGATGTGTGTGTCTCCGAGGATTCGTCATGTCACGCAGACCGAACCACTGCATTCCAGCTTAAACAGTGATACATTAAAGGGCTTATACATTAAAGGGCTCATAGCCTGGAAAACTGAATTCTCCTCACTTGTTTAATGAAAGCCTTTGATGTGGTATGTAAACATTATTAAAGTTCCAGAACAGTCTGTACATGTATGAAAACTAAGCTGTAAGAACATTCAGTTTAGAACTCAGTGTTTTAGTGATGTCACAAAAAAACAACACATTTAAATATAAATGCCATATAGTCCATCTACGGCAGTTTAGCCCCGCCCACTCACAGTGAAGTTGTTATAAGGAAGGTTTCAGTCTGGGCTGCCAATCAGAACAGAGCTTATTCACATACACCTACTCAGTCAACAACAGTTTAGCCCCGCCCACTCTCAGTGACACTATAAGGAGTGTTTCAGCATGGGCTACCAATCAGAACAGAGCTTATTTACATATATAATTCTTAAAGTCACAGTAACAACATCTTAATTCATAAAGTGATGAAAGAAAAAAAATCAAAATAAACAAAATATGTTAAAGAGGAAAAATGATGCATATAAGCCCTTTAATCAGATACCTATGTTTAAAGGGCAGATACCCCTCATTTAAAACACTGTTGTGACCTCATATTTAGGTTTAGTTCATATGGAACCAGTATTAGTTTGATATTAAATGTGTTTACTGATGTATTGTTTATATTTGTGGGTAGTTTTGCTGATGTTCTCTCTTCCACACTTCATTATGACATGTAACACGATGCACTGTACTTGTGGAAGATGGTTTGAGATTTACACGATGATTAATTGTATATGTTTAAAAGCTGTTTGTTTATTATTTGGTTTTGTATGAAACTATATTTGCACACATTCCACTTGTGTTGTATTTCCACTGAGCACACGGTATCTTTACTTTCATCTGTAATTTTTTATCTGATTAAACTTTTTTATCTATTTAAACTGGCGACTGGTTTTAATCTTGTTGAGTTTAGAGTGTGAAATGAGAGGGGGCTGGCGGGTTCTGCTGCTGGTCGTGGGTTCTGCTGCTGGTCGTGGGTTCTGCTGCTGGTCGTGGGTTCTGCTGCTGGTCGTGGGTTCTGCTGCTGGTCGTGGGATCTGCTGCCCCTCACGTGCGTTGTGTAAGAAGCTCCTAACCTGCTTATGGAGCTGCCTAACCCTAATGCCCGGTGTGTTTATGGGAATACAGCCTCTAAGCCTTTTTATAGGCCAATCCAACCACATCACACTCACAAGCTCATTAAAGAGGTTCACTTCGCTCTCAACACACCCCACCCCCCCTCCCCCCCCCCCCCCCGAGTGCAGGAGGCAGCGGAATATCAGCTTTCACTGCAGCGCGCTGCGCCCGGCACGCAACTCCCAACACGCAACACTTAACACCCAACACACAACACTCAACACCCAGCACTCAAAACACAGCACTCTACACCCAAAACTCACCACCCAGTACACAACACTGAACACCCAACACCTAACACCCAACACGCAACACTTAACACCCAACACGCAACACTTAACACCCAACACGCAACACTTAACACCCAACACGCAACACTTAACACCCAACACGCAACACTTAACACCCAACACTCAAAACACAGCACTCTACACCCAAAACTCACCACCCAGTACAAAACACTGAACACCCAACACACAACACTTAACACCCAACACGCAACACTTAACACCCAACACGCAACACTTAACACCCAACACTCAAAACACAGCACTCTACACCCAAAACTCACCACCCAGTACAAAACACTGAACACCCAACACACAACACTTAACACCCAACACGCAACACTTAACACCCAACACCCAACACTCAACACCCAGCACTCAAAACACAGCACTCTACACCCAACACTTAACACACAACACTCAACACCCAGCACTCAAAACACAGCACTCTACACCCAAAACTCACCACCCAGTACACAACACTGAACACCCAACACCTAACACCCAACACCTAACACCCAACACGCAACACTTAACACCCAACACGCAACACTTAACACCCAACACTCAACACCCAGCACTCAAAACACAGCACTCTACACCCAAAACTCACCACCCAGTACACAACACTGAACACCCAACACACAACACTTAACACCCAACACGCAACACTTAACACCCAACACGCAACACTTAACACCCAACACTCAAAACACAGCACTCTACACCCAAAACTCAACACCCAGTACACAACACTGAACACCCAACACCTAACACCCAACACGCAACACTTAACACCCAACACTCAACACCCAGCACTCAAAACACAGCACTCTACACCCAACACTTAACACACAACACTCAACACCCAGCACTCAAAACACAGCACTCTACACCCAAAACTCAACACCCAGTACACAACACTGAACACCCAACACTCAACACTTAACACCCAACACGCAACACTTAACACCCAACACTCAACACCCAACACTCGAAACACAGCACTCTACACCCAACACTTAACACCCAACACACAACACTCAACACCCAGCACTCAAAACACAGCACTCTACACCCAAAACTCAACACCCAGTACACAACACTGAACACCCAGCACTCAAAACACAGCACTCTACACCCAAAACTCAACACCCAGTACACAACACTGAACACCCAACACCTAACACCCAGCACTCAGCACTCAACACCCAACTCAACACCCTACACTGAACAAACACTCAACACCCAACACTGAATAAACACTCAACACTCAAAACCCAACACCCAACACTCAACACCCAACACTGAACAAACACTCAACACTCAAAACCCAACATTTAACACTCAAAACCAAACTCAACAGTCAAAACCCAACACCCTACACTAAACAAACACTCAACACTCAAAATCTAACACTCAACAACCCCCAAGACTCATAACTCAAAACCCAACTCAACACCCAAAACCCAACACTCAACACCCTCCCAACACTCTACACTTAAACCAACACCCAGCACTCAAAACCCAACACTCATAACATCACTTATAGCAGATACAAATCCTGAAGCTCCCGCGCAGGTGACTCAGAGTAACTGTTTTCTTCACTGTTTTCTCTGATGTATAAGAAATGCATGTTCTGGTTGTTGTTGTGTGTAAATGTTGGGGATGTAAAAATTAACGAGTACTATACAACAGCGTTATTACAGGTTTACAGTTCTGTGTACTGAACTCTCACTATTACACTATATAACAGTGTTATTACAGGTTTACAGTTCTGTGTACTGAACTCTCACTATTACACTATATAACAGTGTTATTACAGGTTTACAGTTCTGAGTACTGAACTCTCACTATTACACTATATAACAGTGTTATTACAGGTTTACAGTTCTGAGTACTGAACTCTCACTAGTACACTATACAACAGCGTTATTACAGGTTTACAGTTCTGTGTACTGAACTCTCACTATTACACTATATAACAGTGTTATTACAGGTTTACAGTTCTGAGTACTGAACTCTCACTAGTACACTATACAACAGCGTTATTACAGCTTTACAGTTCTGTGTACTGAACTCTCACTATTACACTATATAACAGTGTTATTACAGGTTTACAGTTCTGAGTACTGAACTCTCACTGTTACACTATACAACAGCGTTATTACAGCTTTACAGTTCTGAGTACTGAACTCTCACTAGTACACTATATAACAGCGTTATTACAGCTTTACATTTCTGAGTACTGAACTCTCACTATTACACTATACAACAGCGTTATTACAGCTTTACAGTTCTGAGTACTGAACTCTCACTGTTACACTATACAACAGTGTTATTACAGGTTTACAGTTCTGAGTACTGAACTCTCACTGTTACACTATACAACAGTGTTATTACAGGTTTACAGTTCTGAGTACTGAACTCTCACTGTTACACTATACAACAGCGTTATTACAGCTTTACAGTTCTGAGTACTGAACTCTCACTGTTACACTATACAACAGCGTTATTACAGGTTTACAGTTCTGAGTACTGAACTCTCACTGTTACACTATACAACAGCGTTATTACAGGTTTACAGTTCTGAGTACTAAACTCTCACTGTTACACTATATAACAGTGTTATTGCACGTTTACAGTTCTGAGTACCGAACTCTCACTACTACACTATATAACAGTGTTATTACAGGTTTACAGTTCTGAGTACTGAACTCTCACTGTTACACTATATAACAGCGTTATTACAGGTTTACAGTTCTGAGTAATAAACTCTCACTAGTACACTATATAACAGTGTTATTACAGGTTTACAGTTCTGAGTACTGAACTCTCACTGTTACACTATATAACAGCGTTATTACAGGTTTACAGTTCTGAGTAATAAACTCTCACTAGTACACTATATAACAGTATTATTACAGGTTTACAGTTCTGAGTACCGAACTCTCACTATTACACTATATAACAGCGTTATTACAGGATTACAGTTCTGAGTACCGAACTCTCACTAGTACACTATATAACAGCGTTATTACAGGTTTACAGTTCTGAGTACTAAACTCTCACTAGTACACTATATCACAGTGTTATTACAGGTTTACAGCTCTAAGTACTGAACTCTCACTATTACACTATATAACAGCGTTATTACAGGTTTACAGTCCTGAGTACCGAATTCTCACTATTACACTATATAACAGCGTTATTACAGGTTTACAGTCCTGAGTACCGAACTCTCACTATTACACTATATAACAGCGTTATTACAGGTTTACAGCTCTGAGTACCGAACTCTCACTATTACACTATATAACAGCGTTATTACAGGTTTACAGCTCTGAGTACCGAACTCTCACTATTACACTATATAACAGCGTTATTACAGGTTTACAATTCTGAGTACCGAACTCTCACTATTACAATATATAACAGCGTTATTGCAGGTTTACAGTTCTGAGTACTGAACTCTCACTATTACACTATATGACAGCGTTATTAGAGGTTTACAGTTCTGAGTACTGAACTCTCACTATTACACTAAATGACAGCGTTATTACAGGTTTACAGTTCTGAGTACCGACCTCTCACTACTACACTATATGACAGCGTTATTACAGGTTTACAGTTCTGAGTTCTGAACTCTCACTATTACACTATATAACAGCGTTATTACAGCTTTACAGTTCTGAGTACTGAACTCTCACTACTACACTATATAACAGTGTTATACAGGTTTACAGCTCTGAGTACTGAACTCTCACTATTACACTATATAACAGTGTTATTACAGGTTTACAGTTCTGAGTACCGAACTCTCACTATTACACTATATAACAGCGTTATTACAGGTTTACAGTTCTGAGTACCGAACTCTCACTATTACACTATATAACAGCGTTATTACAGGTTTACAGCTATGAGTACCGAACTCTCACTAGTACACTATATAACAGCGTTATTACAGGTTTACAGCTCTGAGTACCGAACTCTCACTATTACACTATATAACAGCGTTATTACAGGTTTACAGTTCTGAGTACCGAACTCTCACTATTACACTATATAACAGCGTTATTACAGGTTTACAGTTCTGAGTACCGAACTCTCACTATTACACTATATAACAGCGTTATTACAGGTTTACAGCTCTGAGTACCGAACTCTCACTATTACACTATATAACAGCGTTATTACAGGTTTACAGTTCTGAGTACCGAACTCTCACTATTACACTATATAACAGCTTTATTACAGGTTTACAGTTCTGAGTACCGAGCTCTCACTATTACACTATATAACAGCGTTATTACAGGTTTACAGTTCTGAGTACCGAACTCTCACTATTACACTATATAACAGCGTTATTACAGGTTTACAGCTCTGAGTACCGAACTCTCACTATTACACTATATAACAGCGTTATTACAGGTTTACAGCTCTGAGTACCGAACTCTCACTATTACACTATATAACAGTGTTATTACAGGTTTACAGCTCTGAGTACCGAACTCTCACTATTACACTATATAACAGTGTTATTACAGGTTTACAGCTCTGAGTACCGAACTCTCACTATTACACTATATAACAGTGTTATTACAGGTTTACAGCTCTGAGTACCGAACTCTCACTATTACACTATATAACAGTGTTATTACAGGTTTACAGCTCTGAGTACCGAACTCTCACTATTACACTATATAACAGTGTTATTACAGGTTTACAGCTCTGAGTACCGAACTCTCACTATTACACTATATAACAGTGTTATTACAGGTTTACAGTTCTGAGTACCGAACTCTCACTATTACACTATATAACAGTGTTATTACAGGTTTACAGTTCTGAGTACTGAACTCTCACTAGTACACTATATAACAGCGTTATTACAGGTTTACATGTGCAGCTGTTTTTGAGTTTATTTTAAGAATGTAATTGTCAGTATGAGCTGCTCTATACGTTCAGTGATCTGTTCATCATCTTAACTGAAGAACACAGTTAAACTGGCCTCCTGGCTGGTACATGTTGAGCGGGGAGTGTACGAGTGCTGGGCAGGTACAGGTGAGTGTGCGGAGGTACAGTGGTAGCTGTCAGTAATCAGGTGTGTTGTTGATGAAGGCCGTGTGAGGTGGTGTTCAGTATTAGAGGGAGTTGGAGTCAGCAGTCTGTCGGATTAGGCAGCGCAGTGACAGTGCAGGAAAAGAGCTGCTCACCTGCCCAGCCCGCTTCACCTACTGGCCCAAATTCAGCTCCTACAACCTTCACACTCCGCAGCACACACGCCAAGACACTGACACACTCCTGAAATAACAGAACTGATATACTTTCAAATATCAGTCACTTCTAAAAATATAACCACGGAGTGCTTAAAGTTTATTCAATGTTCATAATTGTTTATAAGTGTAATATCTGCTTTATTACTGTGCACATCATGTTGCAATGTGTTATAAATAATTTACTCAGTTATAAATATGCTTATAATAAACACATTTCTAACTATTTATCACTGCAGGGCTTTATTAAAAGTGAATTTTAATCTGGAATTTCTATTTATTTAATTTCATGTACTTGCTGTGGAGGTGTGTATTACATACTATTATAATCTCTGTATGTCAGTCTATCTATCTATCTATCTATCTATCTATCTATCTGTATGCCAGTATATCTATCTATCTATCTGTATGTCAGTCTATCTATCTATCTATCTATCTATCTATCTATCTATCTATCTATCTATCTATCTATCTATCTATCTATCTGTATGTCTATCTATCTATCTATCTATCTATCTATCTATCTATCTATCTATCTATCTATCTATCTATCTATCTATCTATCTGTATGTCAGTCTATCCGCATGTCAGTCTATCTATCTATCTATCTATCTATCTATCTATCTATCTATCTATCTGTATGTCAGTCTATCCGCATGTCAGTCTATCTATCTATCTATCTATCTATCTATCTATCTATCTATCTATCTATCTATCTAGCACAGTGTGTAGTTCTACATAGAGAATGGCCATTTTTATCATCCCTCTGTTTTCCCATAGAGTCCTATTCATTTTCAGACACACCCAAACATCATGGTTTAATTTAAACTACAGCCTCCAAACTGGCTCACTGTACTCACTCAGAGCAGATCCCCAAACACCAATCCACACACACTCTGACCCGCACTCCTCTATCTGTCGTTTATCCACAACCATCCTGCGTTTCCTCAGTAAATACACTTCTCTAGTTATTACTACAATTATTATTATTATTATCTTTAATCAATCACGTAAATGTCTTCAAGTATCAGACACTTCAGATGAGCGCATGTTTAGCTCAATGCTAACATTACAAGGAAAATCCTATAGGAGTGCTAGCAGAAGTTAGCCTTATGGTTACTGGAATACTATGTATGAAACTGCTGGAGGTTTAAATGCACTTCAATATACAATATATAAACAGGTATATAAACAGGTATATATATATATATATACAGGTATATATATAGAGGTATATAAACAGGTATATATATATACAGGTATATATATAGAGGTATATAAACAGGTATATATATATACAGGTATATAAATATATATATATATATATATATATATATATATATATATATATATATATATATATATATATATATATATATATATATACAGGTATATATATACAGGTATATAAACAGGTATATATATATATATACAGGTATATAAACAGGTATATATATATATATATATATATATATATATATATATACAGGTATATAAACAGGTATATATATATATACAGGTATATAAACAGGTATATATATATATATATATATACAGGTATATAAACAGGTATATATATATATATACAGGTGTATATATACAGGTATATAAACAGATATATATATATATATATACAGGTATATATATACAGGTATATAAACAGGTGTATATATATATATATATACAGGTATATAAACAGGTATATATATATACAGGTATATAAACAGGTATAAATATATATATATACAGGTATATATATATACAGGTATATAAACAGGTATATATATATATACAGGTATATATATACAGGTATATAAACAGGTATACATATATATATATATATATATAGAAATTAGATTTGGATGTTCTGCTCAGATGGCGTGCAGCTGAAGTGGGTCAGTGTGATCGGGCGGTGTGTGGTGTGAGTGTGTGGACGATAGTGAAGGTGCTGAAAGTGAGAGTGTTGATGTTGTGGGTTCCGTGTCGCTGTTTGTGAGAACAAATTGGCTCAGTTTGTTGCTGAGACGGACTTTCTGAGGGATTAGATCCTCGGAGGGGTGAGCCGGTGTCAGTGCTGGCCTAGACACTAATCCGCTCACCTGCCAGAGTGAGAGAGAGAGAGAGAGAGAGAGAGAGAGAGAAAGAGAGACTCACGCTACAGTGGGTCACAACTGGGTCAGTGTTCTGTAACAGTGGGATGAAAGCGGGTCAGCGCTGCACAGCTGGAGCCGGGTGGCCTGGACTTCTAGGAACTGTTCTAATTCCTCTCCAGAGACGCTCTGCGCTGGAGTGATAACACTGAGCTGATACTGTACACAGAGTAGTTATAACACCTCGTTATTACACATTAATAACATTATAACAACTACACAAGCGTTTCCTGGTGAACCTACAGTCAAAGTTGCTAGCTGGTTATTATCCCAAGAGGTTACTAGGGTGTTGCTAGGTAGTACCCCAGTTCGTTGCTAGGGTGTTTCGAGTGGTTGTTATGTATCAAAGGTAGTGGCTAAATTGTTGATAGGTTGTTGTTATGGTATTCCAGGTGGCTGCTAGGTGGTTGATATGTTATCCCAGGTTGTTGCTAGGGTCATTCCAGATTGTTGTTATTGTATTTCAATTGGTTACAAGGTGTAGTCAGATGGTGTTATGGTATCCAAGATGGATGCTAGGTGTTTTTAGGGTATTCTAGGTGTCTGTTAGGATGTAACTGGGATGTAGACAGTGATGTAACTACTGGACTATTTAAGGCGGGGATGTAACTGCTGGACTATTTAAGGCGGGGATGTAACTGCTGGACTATTTAAGGCGGGGATGTAACTGCTGGACTATTTAAGGCGGGGATGTAACTGCTGCACTATTTAAGGTGGGGATGTAACTGCTGGACTATTTAAGGCGGGGATGTAACTGCTGGACTATTTAAGGTGGGGATGTAACTGCTGGACTATTTAAGGCGGGGATGTAACTGCTGCACTATTTAAGGTGGGGATGTAACTGATGCACTATTTAAGGCGGGGATGTAACTGCAGCACTATTTAAGGTGGGGATGTAACTGCTGCTCTATTTAAGGTGGGGATGTAACTGCAGCACTATTTAAGGCGGGGATGTAACTGCTGCACTATTTAAGGTGGGGATGTAACTACTGGACTATTTAAGGTGGGGATGTAACTGCAGCACTATTTAAGGTGGGGATGTAACTGATGCACTATTTAAGGCGGGGATGTAACTGCAGCACTATTTAAGGTGGGGATGTAACTACTGGACTATTTAAGGCGGGGATGTAACTGCAGCACTATTTAAGGTGGGGATGTAACTGCTGCTCTATTTAAGGTGGGGATGTAACTGCAGCACTATTTAAGGTGGGGATGTAACTGATGCACTATTTAAGGCGGGGATGTAACTGATGCACTATTTAAGGTGGGGATGTAACTGATGCTCTATTTAAGGTGGGGATGTAACTGCAGCACTATTTAAGGTGGGGATGTAACTGATGCACTATTTAAGGTGGGGATGTAACTGCTGCACTATTTAAGGCGGGGATGTAACTGCTGCACTGTTTAAGGCGGGGATGTAACTGATGCACTATTTAAGGTGGGGATGTAACTGCTGGACTATTTAAGGCGGGGATGTAACTGCTGCTCTATTTAAGGCGGGGATGTATCTGCTGCTCTATTTAAGGTGGGGATGTAACTGATGCACTATTTAAGGCGGGGATGTAACTGCAGCACTATTTAAGGTGGGGATGTAACTGCTGCTCTATTTAAGGTGGGGATGTAACTGCAGCACTATTTAAGGTGGGGATGTAACTGCTGCACTGTTTAAGGCGGGGATGTAACTGCTGGACTATTTAAGGCGGGGATGTAACTGCTGCTCTATTTAAGGTGGGGATGTAACTGCTGGACTATTTAAGGCGGGGATGTAACTGCTGCTCTATTTAAGGTGGGGATGTAACTACTGGACTATTTAAGGTGGGGATGTAGCTGATGCACTGTTTAAGGCGGGGATGTAGCTGATGCACTATTTAAGGTGGGGATGTAACTGCTGGACTATTTAAGGCGGGGATGTAACTGCTGCACTGTTTAAGGCGGGGATGTAACTGCTGCTCTATTTAAGGCGGGGATGTAACTGATGCACTATTTAAGGCGGGGATGTAACTGATGCACTATTTAAGGCGGGGATGTAACTGCTGGACTATTTAAGGTGGGGATGTAACTGCTGCACTATTTAAGGCGGGGATGTAACTGATGCACTATTTAAGGCGGGGATGTAACTGATGCACTATTTAAGGTGGGGATGTAACTGCTGGACTATTTAAGGTGGGGATGTAACTGCAGCACTATTTAAGGTGGGGATGTAACTGCTGCTCTATTTAAGGTGGGGATGTAACTACTGGACTATTTAAGGCGGGGATGTATCTGCTGCTCTATTTAAGGTGGGGATGTAACTGATGCACTATTTAAGGCGGGGATGTAACTGATGCACTATTTAAGGCGGGGATGTAACTGCTGGACTATTTAAGGCGGGGATGTAACTGCTGCACTATTTAAGGCGGGGATGTAACTGATGCACTATTTAAGGCGGGGATGTAACTGATGCACTATTTAAGGTGGGGATGTAACTGCTGGACTATTTAAGGTGGGGATGTAACTGCAGCACTATTTAAGGTGGGGATGTAACTGCTGCTCTATTTAAGGTGGGGATGTAACTACTGGACTATTTAAGGCGGGGATGTAACTGCTGCACTATTTAAGGCGGGGATGTAACTGATGCACTATTTAAGGCGGGGATGTAACTGATGCACTATTTAAGGTGGGGATGTAACTGCTGGACTATTTAAGGTGGGGATGTAACTGCTGGACTATTTAAGGCGAGGATGTAACTGCAGCACTATTTAAGGTGGGGATGTAACTGCTGCTCTATTTAAGGCGGGGATGTAACTGCTGCTCTATTTAAGGTGGGGATGTAACTGCAGCACTATTTAAGGCGAGGATGTAACTGCTGCACTGTTTAAGGCGGGGATGTAACTGCAGCACTATTTAAGGCGGGGATGTAACTGCTGCTCTATTTAAGGCGGGGATGTAACTGCTGCTCTATTTAAGGTGGGGATGTAACTGCTGCTCTATTTAAGGCGGGGATGTAACTGATGCACTATTTAAGGTGGGGATGTAACTGCTGGACTATTTAAGGTGGGGATGTAACTGCTGCTCTATTTAAGGCGAGGATGTAACTGCAGCACTTTTTAAGGTGGGGATGTAACTGATAGGGTTAGGGTTAGGGTTAGGGTTAGGGTTATAGGCTTCTGATAAACTGCCCTGCCTCTGGTTAGAAGGTTGATGGAGCTGCAGGTGCTGCTGGTGTTGTTAACCCTTTGCTGATGGAGGTGGCGCCTGGCGGTTGTATAACGGAACTCTGAGCGCATTAGATGGTGGTGTGATGCTCCAGCCCTTCACTCTGGCACAGCGTGTGCACTCCAAAGTGCGGCCTCAGCAAATCTACAATCTTCAGCCTGGCATCACCACACGGCTAATCACCGAAATGCCCACACAGACACTCAGCCCTGCCGCAGGTAATCCCTGATAAACTACACTCTGCCTGACCCACTGATTCTCTGCTTATCTCTCTCAACATCTTCCACCCATCCAGAGCTCCACACTGTGACCCTCCGCACTAGCAGAAACGTGGGGTCTCACCTCTGCGTCACTAGGAACCGAATCCGTCTCATTTCATTCATTAAACACTTTGATGTTGTATGTAAACATTGCTGAAGTGATGTCACAAAAACTAACACGTTTACATATACACACCTGTTCAGCCTACAGCAGTTTAGCTCCGGACAGCGAATTTTAATGGGGAGCGAATCAAAGCAGAGCTTATTTACACATATGGTTCTTAAAGGCACAGTAACAAAATCAGCCCAGCGAATTAAGAGAGGTTCAGAAATGACGTAAAACTGAATTATGTCTATTTTTGAAACACAAAATCAAAATGTTGGAAATATTTAGAGTATGGTCTGTTTAGAGCCTAAAATATCAGAAAATATAATTCTATTCAGTTTAAATGTTATTTTTATTTTTATATATCATTTGAACACAACAGCTGCTCTTTATATCTTTATAGTACTCTTTTAATTGTATTTACAGTATAACTAATTATTTACAGTATAATTCATTATATACAGTATAACTGATTATTTAAAGAGTAACTGGTTATTTACAGTATAATTTATTATATAAAGTGTAATTTATTATATACAGTGTAATTTATTATATACAGTATAATTGATTATTTACAGTATAATTCATTATTTAAAGTATAATTCATTATATACAGTACAACTGATTATATATAGTATAACTGATTATTTACAGTATAATTTATTATATACAGTATAATTGATTATTTACAGTATAATTGATTATTTACAGTATAATTTATTATATACAGTACAACTGATTATGTATAGTATAACTGATTATTTATAGTACAATTAATTATTTACAGTATAATTCATTATATACAGTACAACTGATTATTTACAGTATAACTGATTATTTACAGTATAACTGGTTATATACAGTATAACTGATTATTTACAGTATAACTGATTATTTACAGTACAACTGGTTATATACAGTATAACTGATTATTTACAGTATAAATAATTATTTACAGTAAAACTGATTATATACAGTAAAACTGATTATTTACAGTATAACTGGTTATATACAGTATAAATAATTATTTACAGTAAAACTGATTATATACAGTATAACTGATTATTTACAGTATAACTGATTATATACAGTATAAACAATTATTTACAGTAAAACTGATTATATACAGTATAATTGATTATTTACAGTATAACTGATTATATACAGTATAAACAATTATTTACAGTAAAACTGATTATATACAGTAAAAGGGATTATTTACAGTACAACTGATTATATACAGAGTAACTGATTATATACAGAGTAACTGATTATATACAGAGTAACTGATTGAGGTGACTGATCTGAGGTCAGGGGGTGTAACAGTAAGTGTTATTTTGTTTGGAGTGTAAACAGGGGGTAGGCGGGTCGGGGGAAGTGCTGCACTGCAGCTGAACTGACTGGTTAATTTTAGCATGTTCTGGAAACGTATCTATTTACACACAACATACCCGTTTAACTAAAACTGTAATCATACTCACAGCACACACACACATTTACACACACACATTTACACACACACGTGCCGAGGATGTGATGATAGTTCAGGATTAGGACTTTAAAAGTTATTTAAATTAAGAACATGGGCCGGTTATGAGTGTGTCTATTATTATTATACATTAATTTATGCTTTAATTTTACTTTAATAATAGCTTACATGTATTACAAGTATTTTTAAAATACATAATTAGTAGAAATATAGATATGACCACACTAGAACTGCAATCTGCAATGCATGACTATCACCATATATACATAAAACATTTTATTGCTTTATATTAAAGTCCAACAGATTGTTTGTTTTGGGCTTTTCTGATGTTCTTGTATATATATTCTGAATTTTATTTTATTTTAGAACACTGCCTATAGAAAAAGTAGTACAGCCTGCAACAGGAAGTCATGTGATCATTTGAAAGTGTACCATATTAAACACACAGCATTCAAACGGATTCAGGTCAAACTCTGTAATTTGTAATTGTTGCCTCAAAACAACACCGTGCAGTAAAGCAGGGCTGCATGGGGGGACATTTAATTCACTCCCCTTCATCAGAGAGAACAAACATGTACGAAACACAAGATGAACAGACCAATAGAAATGCTTCAAAATAGGTTGGAAAAAAATCTGGTCCCATTGACTTCCATTAAAAGTATACAACAGTATATATATCAAGCTTTGTTTTCACGCAAGAGTGAAAATTTTAATATAGGAACTTAAAAATGGAATATATATATATATATATAAAAACAAGGTGAAAATAAAATTAAGATTAATCTTAAAGGAAAACAAAACAAATTTGGATAAGAGACTAAAACCAAAAACAAGACAAAATAAATTTAGATATATATACACAAATATCCAATAATTACTTGGAATTAAATGTTTTTTTTTACATTAACTTACTGAAAGTTTTGCTCTCTACTGTTCAATTACTATGCTGTTTTTCTTTATATATATATTATAGAGAAAAAATCTGTTAAAAACAACAATCAGATGAATAAATAAGGCAGTAAACACAGGAAGTAATAACTAAAAAAAATAGTAAAAGAATAGAAATGTGTTCACATATATATATTTACAATAATGACTGTGTGAATTTCCTCTGTGTGGGAGTGATAAAGGATTATCTTTAAATGAAACTCTGATTTAAATAAGTATTTTTAAGTATTTTAGTAACAAATGTAGTGTAATAATGTTTTTGGGTCACTATGAACACTCCACGCCAGCCCACCGGGACAAAAACAGCGTGCCCCCCTGCAGGGCTGGGTTAGTGGACGCTGGGCGTTGCTGTTTCTGTGTGGAGACGGTTTTACCCACCTGTGTGCGGATTAGAGCTCCAGACTCCGCCCCCTTTAGAGTTCAGCAGTTAAATAGCCCTGAAGCTCCAGCAGTCCGGCTTTAGTGTGTCAGCACTCCTCCCTCTCTCCCTCTCTCTCCCTCTCTCCCTCTCTCTCTCTCTCTCTCTTCTCTGGACGATGGAGCTGAAGGAGTTTTGCTTGAGCGACAACTTCCACTTCCTAAACCAGCAGAACAGGTACGACACCAGGAGCCTTTATTTCCACTACAGATACTGTTACATGTAACTCTCAGTTTCCAGCAGTCCAGTGATGTTACTGGTCTGTGAAATCGTGAACGTGTGTAGTTTGATCAGTCCTGAGTGATGAGTTATTATATGAGTTTAACATACAGGGCAAAGAAATAGAGCATAAAATATAAAGTGCACCTTCATACAGGTTATATTTTATACTTTATTTTTCCTACAATGTGATAAATCCAGTAAATTAACAGTAATTATACACTAAAATGTGCAGAAACGTAACCAAACTTTATTTATTCTCTATAAAACTAAAATTAATAAATATCAATAACTCAATTTTATGATTATGCACATTATTTGTAAACTAGTACCTCATGGTACTAAAAAGTACATACTGTTTTTTTATATTGTATGTGAATTTCATGATAAATGCACTAAAAGAAATGACTCTAAATTACTTTGAAAGACGTCTGGTTCCATTGACCTGCATTGAAAGTGAAGCCTGTTTTTCCTTGTCTTGTAAAGTTATTATTCTGAAGGTACAAGGTTTCGTTGTGACAGGGGCCATATCCAAACATTCATTTAATATATAATTGTGAGTTTATAAAGGATAATTAAGGATAATTAAGGATTATGGAAAAATAAACCCCTATTTTAAATTCAGAAAGTCACTCAAAATTATGATTATATTTATATAATGTGAAATAATCAAAATACACTATATATGAAAGTTTAAATGTTTAGATGTGTTTGATTAGATGGAACTTCTGAACTTTCAGCTGAATTTTAAGTTGTTATTGCTACAAAGTTGTTTGCATTATTTAATATAAAACATACACAGTCATATGTATTTATGTTTCAATTTACAAACTGCCCCTAGAATGAAAGCTGTGTTCCTATTAAAGTAAATTTTTTATTTATTTGCTAAAATTTAAAAAATATTATATATAGAAGTCAGAGGTATCGAGTTTTTCACATCACGTTGTACGTCTTTATGAATTTAAGTCACACATACAGGCTCAAAAAAAAAATTAAGCTTGAGTGCAATTACACATTTCCACCAGAGGAGTCTCCAAATCCCAAAATTCTAAATAGTGCAGCTTTAATGAACTTAAATTAATTAATAGATTGTTTTGTTTACACACATTAACTGCTATTTATTTACTTTTTAATACTTGTGTTTTATGTTCAAAATAGAAATATATACATTTTTGAATCCCTGAATCAAATCAATGGTCAGTCATTTCCTAAAGAGACGAATCAGATCAGAGAGTTTCTCCCACTGTACACGTTAAAAATACGATTGGTTCTTCGAGGGATCTTTAGTAAAGATAACGGTTTCATGTAGAACCATGACCACTCAAAGAACACTGACATAAACACACACACTAGTGAACAGACACACTAGGGGGCAGTGAAACACTTGCCCAAAGCGGTGGCCAGCCATACCACAGCGCCCGGGGACCAGTCAGGGGTTAGGGGGTCAGTTCAAGGGCACTTCAGTTGTGTTCTGTCGGTTCACGGGACCAAACCGGCCACAAGAACTATTATTTATAAGGTTCTATATAGAACCATATTCACCACACTCAGTCCACACTCTATTCAAAGAACCACTGCATGCAAATGGTTCTATGTGGCATGTTTTTTTTGAGAAAGGGTTCTTCTATTATTACAAGCTTGGCCTCATAACAACAGCAGAACCAATTTAGGTTCTATATAAAACCACAAACAACACATTCTCCATCCATCTGAGGAACCATGTAAGCATGAAAAGGTTCCTGGAGTGTTCATACTTCTATACAGAACCACTGTCTCCACTAAAGAACCCTTTTCTAAGAGTTTAGCTCACACTGTTCCGTTTGTGTTTGATTGACAGCCTGTTGGACCCCTCGTCCACTGACGACTCCCCATCTCCTCGGGAGCAGGCGGTTAAGGCGGACCCCCTCAGCCCCCAGTTCACAGCTCCGTTCAGCCCCAGCAGCACGTCGGACAGCAGCGCGTACAGCCTCTTCTCTCAGGGTCACTCTCTGGACCCGGACTCGCCCAGCTCCAGCAGCACGGCCACCTTTAACCCCGCCCACTACGCCGCCGAGGACCACCCCGGTCTGCAGATCACCGCCCAGACGCACTCGATCCTCGGCCGGGACTACATCCCCAACCTGAACCCCGGACCCAAACGCCTGTGCCTGGTCTGCGGAGACTTCGCGTCCGGCTATCACTACGGGGTCGCGTCCTGCGAGGCCTGCAAGGCTTTCTTCAAGAGGACCATCCAAGGTGACCACTGATACACACACTGAATCACTGTACACTGTACTGGTCAGAGTTGATCACTGTAATGGTCAGAGTTGATCACTGTAATGGTCAGAGTTGATCACTGCAATGGTCAGAGTTGATCACTGTAATGGTCAGAGTTGATCACTGTAATGGTCAGAGTTGATCACTGTAATGATCAGAGTTGATCACTGTAATGATCAGAGTTGATCTCTGTAATGGTCAGAGTTGAACACTGTAATGGTCAGAGTTGATCACTGTAATGGTCAGAGTTGATCACTGTAATGGTCAGAGTTGATCACTGTAATGATCAGAGTTGATCACTGTAATAGTCAGAGTTGATCACTGTAATGGTCAGAGTTGATCACTGTAATGGTCAGAGTTGATCACTGTAATGGTCAGAGTTAATCGCTGTAATGATCAGAGTTGATCACTGTAATGGTCAGAGTTAATCGCTGTAATGATCAGAGTTGATCACTGTAATGGTCAGAGTTGATCGCTGTAATGGTCAGAGTTGATCACTGTAATGGTCAGAGTTGATCACTGTAATGATCAGAGTTGATCACTGTAATGGTCAGAGTTGATCACTGTAATGATCAGAGTTGATCACTGTAATGATCAGAGTTGATCACTGTAATGGTCAGAGTTGATCACTGTAATGGTTGATTGTTCTAAAAGAATAGAAAAAATATTTTCTTATAATTTGCATTTACAAATAATTTATTTCAGATGTTGGACATTAAAGTATTAAATGTGAAACCCAGGATGTTAAAACTAACACAGAACACTAAATACATAAAAAACTGATAAACTTTAATTTCTCAATATTTTAATATAAAACATTATATTTTCTCTGTTTGTTTGTAAAAGCTTATTGTTTAATTGTAATTATTTGTGAAAATGAAAGCCTGTCAGATGATTAATATCAATATTACACATACCTGCAGATCAGCTGCTGTACAGGACAGTGAGAGACTGAGACTGTCAGTGTATGTAGGCTGAGATGTTGTGTACTGGGGCGAACAGGGTGGGAGGGGGTTGTAGGCTGGTGGGGGGGGGGTGGCGTAGTGCTGAGGGGGGGGCGTAGTGGTGGGGGGGGATTAGGCTATTTCAGAAGAGCGGAGCTCCTAATTAATGAAGTGATCAATAACATATTCAAACAGTTCAGCTAATAGAGTCCTGCCAGCTGAGCGCTGAGCAGTGATTGATTTCTGTGTGAAGACTCAGTGCTGCTCCCATCAAGCAGGGCTCTAAATATATATATATATATATACTTAGAGTACTTATATATATAATTTACATACTATATATATATATATACACTATGTTTAAATAAAAAAACATTTTGGTCCAGGTTTAAAGAGGAGAAATTGTGAGACATTAACAATTTAGGTACAAGTAATACTGAGTACTTAGAGTACTTATATATATAATTTACATACTATATATATATATATATATATATATATATATATAATTTTTTTTTTTAAAATGTTGCATGTTTGTCAGTGGCCACTTTATTAGAAACACCTACTTCTTATATTTGTACTGTGACAACTTGTACCAATAAGTTCTCCGCTCTAGAACCATGCTGGTACTTAATAGAACCCCTATTTGCTAAGCGTGAATGGCCTTTTTCTCAGAAAGCGTTCAAGTTCTGAGCCAACGTTTCTATCTAGAACCTCACATCCAAACCAAGAACCATTTAGGACCTTCACTGTTAGACTTTGCTCGGCTGTGGAGTTATGATTATGATTTACTGGGTGTGAGGTTGAGGTGTGTTAATGAAGGTGTGTGTGAGTATTGATGAGCTCTGATATTAATCAGTTCTGATCAGATCACTCTGAAGTAGACGGGCTCTGAAGCTTTGGGTGAACTTGAGCAGGAATCCCACAGACCAGGCGGACCCTCGGGACGGCCGTGTCGCTGGCACTGCCCGCGGGCAGATCAGGCTTATTAAAGTCTTAATACTGTGTGAGGAGTTATCAATATATTGATGAAGCGCTGCAGCTGTAAGGTACATGCCCTAATCCCAGAGATGCTCCTCCCGAGACCGTTTCATTAAAGAGAGGCTCATCCATTAAAGCCCCCCCTCACAAAAACAACAGGCTGGACTGTACGAGTGGGCACCACCGGGTGATGGACACTCATCAATACTCTCTGTCTTGGGAGGCGCTGGCGTGTAGTTGGAGGTGGTTGTGGGTATGAAGCTGTACGAGTGGTCAGTAGATCAATACTCAGACGCGTCTGGCTGTCTATGGATTGGTGTGTGAAAGCTCAGCTTGTTCAGACGGACCGCCTTTAATCCAGCTTTCATTTATAGACACGCTATAAACAGCTTTTATACTACTGGACATGAAGCATCCGGATCAATACCTCACACAGCCACTGACCACACTGACCGCACTGACCACACTGACCACACTGACCGCACTGACCACACTGACCACACAGACCACACTGACCACACTGACCACACAGACCACACTGACAGGACCGACTGGGTCAGTGTGCTCTGTCTGTTTAGACCTGTCTACAGTTTCCTTCAGTATTAACAAAGTTATTATTGTATTAATACTGATATCTTTACATACTATATACATTAATGTCATTTACTGTATGTCTTTCTGTCCATCTATCTATTTATCTATGTATCTGTCTATCTGTCTGTCTATCTGTCTGTCTGTCTGTCTGTCTCTGTGTGTCTCTCTGTCTGTCTGTAATATCTGTTGGTATTTATCTGTCTGTCTATCTATTTATCTGTTATTGTTTATTATTTTGTATTGATTTGTATTTATTTGTTTGTGATGACGTTTCAGGAAATATAGAGTACAGCTGTCCGGTGGTGAACGAGTGTGAGATCACGAAGAGACGGAGGAAGGCGTGCCAGGCCTGTCGCTTCCAGAAGTGTCTGAGAGCAGGAATGATGAGAGAAGGTCAGCACGTCTAAAACTTTATTATTATTATTATTATTATTATTATTATTAATTTTATGTAAATATTACGTATAAATCCCCTATAAATTGAATTTGTTTAGAATTCATTAAGAAATTTAATTATCCATATGGTTTAGTATAATTTGTACAGTAATGAAATTTATTTTTTGGTGTGATACTCCTGCAGCAATAAAATATAAACAATACACATTAAAGTAGTTTGTTGATGTTAATTGTTTTTTGATATCTTACTGTTATTATGGATTTCAGTGTTAATGAAACACAGCTGTGGTGAGGTCTGAGTGTGTGGTGAGGTCTGAGTGTGTGTGGTGAGGTCTGAGTGTGTGGTGAGGTCTGAGTGTGTGGTGAGGTCTGAGTGTGTGTGGTGAGGTCTGAGTGTGTGGTGAGGTCTGAGTGTGTGGTGAGGTCTGAGTGTGTGGTGAGGTCTGAGTGTGTGTGGTGAGGTCTGAGTGTGTGGTGAGGTCTGAGTGTGTGTGGTGAGGTCTGAGTGTGTGGTGAGGTCTGAGTGTGTGGTGAGGTCTGAGTGTGTGTGGTGAGGTCTGAGTGTGTGGTGAGGTCTGAGTGTGTGGTGAGGTCTGAGTGTGTGTGGTGAGGTCTGAGTGTGTGTGGTGAGGTCTGAGTGTGTGTGGTGAGGTCAGAGTGAGTGTGTGGTGAGGTCTGAGTGTGTGTGGTGAGGTCTGAGTGTGTGGTGAGGTCTGAGTGTATGTGGTGAGGTCTGAGTGTGTGGTGAGGTCTGTGTGTGTGTGGTGAGGTCTGAGTGTGTGGTGAGGTCTGAGTGTATGTGGTGAGGTCTGAGTGTGTGGTGAGGTCTGAGTGTGTGGTGAGGTCTGAGTGAGTGTGTGGTGAGGTCTGATTGTGTGTGGTGAGGTCAGAGTGAGTGTGTGGTGAGGTCTGAGTGTGTGGTGAGGTCTGAGTGTGTGTGGTGAGGTCTGAGTGTGTGTGGTGAGGTCTGTGTGTGTGTGGTGAGGTCTGTGTGTGTGTGGTGAGGTCTGAGTGTGTGTGTGGTGAGGTCAGAGTGAGTGTGTGGTGAGGTCAGAGTGAGTGTGTGGTGCTGTGTGGTGTTAATAGTGTGTTGCTGTGTGCAGGGGTGCGTATGGACAGAGTGAGAGGAGGCAGACAGAAGTATAAACGGAGAGTGGACTCCGGCCTGTCCGTCTTCATCAAAACACCGTACACACACCCAGTCAAAGCCATCAGTGAGTACCCTTAAACCACTCCACCTTAAATCACTCCACCTTAAACCACTCCACCTTAAATCACTCCACCTTAAACCACTCCAACTTAAATCACTCCACCTTAAACCACTCCACCTTAAATCACTCCACCTTAAACCACTCCAACTTAAATCACTCCAACTTAAACCACTCCACCTTAAACCGCTCCACCTTAAACCGCTCCACCTTAAACCACTCCACCTTAAACCAATCCACCTTAAACCAATCCACCTTAAACCAATCCACCTTAAACCACTCCACCTTAAACCGCTCCACCTTAAACCACTCCACCTTAAACCAATCCACCTTAAACCGCTCCACCTTAAACCAATCCACCTTAAACCGCTCCACCTTAAACTGCTCCACCTTAAATCGCTCCACCTTAAACTACTCCACCTTAAACCGCTCCACCTTAAACCAATCCACCTTAAACCGCTCCACCTTAAACTGCTCCACCTTAAATCGCTCCACCTTAAACTACTCCACCTTAAACTACTCCACCTTAAACCGCTCCACCTTAAACTGCTTCACCTTAAACCACTCCACCTTAAACCATTCCACCTTAAATCAGAACACTTCCACTAACTGGCCATTTTATTAGAAACACCACCTTGTGCTTCCACTAACTGGCCACTTTATTAGAAACACCCACCTTGTGCTTCCACTAATTGGCCATTTTATTAGAAACACCCACCTTGTGCTTCCACTAATTGGCCACTTTATTAGAAACACCCACCTTGTGCTTCCACTAATTGGCCACTTTATTAGAAACACCCACCTTGTGCTTCCACTAACTGGCCATTTTATTAGAAACACCCACCTTGTGCTTCCACTAACTGGCCACTTTATTAGAAACACTCACCTTGTACTTCTTTTTCAGGAAATAAAGTTATCTCCCAGCTGCTGGTGTCCGAGCCGGCTCCACTGCGTGCGTCTCCAGACCCCTCCATCCCAGACACTGACCTCAACATCTTGCTGACCTTGTGTGACCTCCTGAACAGGGAGCTCTTGGTCATGATTGGCTGGGCCAAACACATCCCAGGTACAGTTCCCGCTTCCTACAGACGCCAGGAGAGCCCGTGAACGCTTTAGACCAAAACAATCCCATTTACTGAGATCATGATGTGACTGACCTGTTCACCCTCAGGGTTCTCCGCGCTCTCGCTGGTGGACCAGATGGCTCTTCTGCAGAGCGGCTGGATGGAGGCCTTGTTGCTGTGTGTGGTGTGGAGGTCTCAGGGTTCTCCTCAGGAGCTTCAGTTCGCAGAGAATCTTCGGCTGAACGAAGCTCAGGCCAGAGCGGCCGGCCTGCTGGACCTGTACATGCCTCTCAGACATCTGACCACAAAATACCAACAACTGAACATCAGCCAGGAGGAGGCCATCACGCTGAAGGCCATGGCGCTTGCCAACTCAGGTACATCAAACTAACATCTCGGAGAACCGTCCAATAGAAACGCTCCTGGCTTTTTGCCCGTCTGGCAAATCAAAACATCCTGTTTACATACAGTCTGCAGTGATTCAGAGAGGGTTTGTGTGAAATGGTTCAGATGGTGTTTACAGTGGTGGTGTTTACAGTGGTGATGATGGTGTTGACAGTGGTGGTGATTGTGTTTACAGTGGTGATGATGTTGTTTACAGTGGTGGTGATGGTGTTGACAGTGGTGATGATGTTGTTTACAGTGGTGGTGATGGTGTTTACAGTGGCGGTGATGGTGTTTACAGTGGTGGTGGTGATTACAGTGGTGGTGATGGTGTTGACAGTGGTGGTGGTGATGGTGTTTACAGTGGTGGTGATGGTGTTTACAGTGGTGGTGTTTACAGTGGTGGTGATTGTGTTTACAGTGGTGATGATGTTGTTTACAGTGGTGGTGATGGTGTTGACAGTGGTGATGATGTTGTTTACAGTGGTGGTGATGGTGTTGACAGTGGTGATGATGGTGTTTACAATGGTGGTGATGTTGTTTACAGTGGTGGTGATGGTGTTGACAGTGGTGGTGATGGTGTTTACAGTGGTGGTGTTTACAGTGGTGGTGATGGTGTTTACAGTGGTGGTGTTTACAGTGGTGGTGATTGTGTTTACAGTGGTGATGATGTTGTTTACAGTGGTGGTGATGGTGTTGACAGTGGTGATGATGTTGTTTACAGTGGTGGTGATGGTGTTGACAGTGGTGATGATTGTGTTTACAGTGGTGATGATGTTGTTTACAGTGGTGGTGATGGTGTTTACAGTGGAGATGATGGTGTTTACAATGGTGGTGATGTTGTTTACAGTGGAGATGGTGTTGTTTACAGTGGTGGTGATGGTAACCAGAGGTCTCTATGTCTATGAAACCCACCAGTGAAGCTACACGTGTCTTCTGAGTTTATCTGGATGTTGGTGGTAAAATGTGGAAGATCTGAAAATACTAGGTTTTCTTTGGGGACTATTTGAACCTCACAGCGTCCTGCATGTATCCCTCCACCATGAATGGAGTTTAAGACTGAGATCTTCTCTAAACTATCATAAACAGAGTCTCAGAATCAGACAGTGTATTTATAACATCTACTGTAAGAACTTTCTGTGAGGAGCTTTTAGAGGAGGACGTCTGGTTCCATTCACCTCCACTATGAACAGTTCTGACTGTATCTAGAACAGAGTTTTACACAGAACCCACTCTGAACGACGATATAGAGAGCTACATAGACAATTTAGGGTGGAATTGCCCTTTGAGGTGAATTGTAAGGTGAACTGAAGCTGAGAACTACCTGAAATAACAGAAAGTGGGCGGGGCTGGTATTTAATGCTGCAACAACAGGTGTTAAAGCAACAACAGAGTTTGAAGTCACAACAAAGCAGCGCCCGCATTTCAGCACACGAGTCACACGCTCAGCAGAGACGTCCGCTTCCCATCACGTTCCATAAACTAGGAATAACAATTTATTCCCAAATCAAAGAAGCTGGAATCCCCGTATACGGGACAGCTTCGCCTCAGAGGAGCCGCTTCTCCCTCCGTTACTGAATCACACGCACTAGTTCTCCATCAGCGCCACAAAGAGATCAATAGGAGAACAGTGAGGAGCAGCTCCCGCCCACAGCCGGATCAATAAATCCATCCAGCCCCCCAGTCCCCCAGGGCTGGGGCTCTAACGCCAGGACCCCTAAACCCATTAGCCTGTGCTCTGAGCCTGCGGGGTCTGGGGGGTCTGCGGGGGGAAAGGCTGTTTTCACTCCGGCTGAAAGGGTTCTATTGTTTCGGCTCTAAAGAAACTAAACGAGCAGACGTTCTCGTTCAGTCCATTAAACAGAACCGGACATAAACGGGCTCACGGCGCGACCCGGCACGACCCGGCACGACCCGGCACGACCCGGCACACACACAACACAGTTTAACACCTGAACACCCCCCGACCCAAACAGCCCGAGGCCCCGCACGACCTTCACCACACTCTTCACCCTTCACTCACTCACTCACTTACTGAGTCTGCAGTAAATGAATGGAGTGTATGTAGGCTCAGTGAAGGGGTGAACAAGTGGAGTGTATGTAGGCTCAGTGAATGAGTGAACAAGTGGAGTGTATGTAGGCCCAGTGAACGAGTGAACAAGTAAATGTATGTAGGCTCAGTGAATGAGTGAACAAGTGGAGTGTATGTAGGCTCAGTGAATGAGTGAACAAGTGGAGTGTATGTAGGCTCAGTGAATGAGTGAACAAGTGGAGTGTATGTAGGCTCAGTGAACGAGTGAACAAGTGGAGTGTATGTAGGCTCAGTGAACGAGTGAACAAGTGGAGTGTATGTAGGCTCAGTGAACGAGTGAACAAGTGGAGTGTATGTAGGCTCAGTGAACGAGTGAACAAGTGGAGTGTATGTAGGCTCAGTGAATGAGTGAACAAGTGGAGTGTATGTTGGCCCAGTGAACGAGTGAACAAGTAAATGTATGTAGGCTCAGTGAAGGGGTGAACAAGTGGAGTGTATGTAGGCTCAGTGAACGAGTGAACAAGTGGAGTGTATGTAGGCTCAGTGAACGAGTGAACAAGTGGAGTGTATGTAGGCCCAGTGAACAAGTGAACAAGTGGAGTGTATGTAGGCTCAGTGAACGAGTGAACAAGTGGAGTGTATGTAGGCCCAGTGAACGAGTGAACAAGTGGAGTGTATGTAGGCCCAGTGAACGAGTGAACAAGTGGAGTGTATGTAGGCCCAGTGAACGAGTGAACAAGTAAATGTATGTAGGCCCAGTGAACAAGTGAACAAGTGGAGTGTATGTAGACTCAGTGAACGAGTGAACAAGTGGAGTGTATGTAGGCTCAGTGAACGAGTGAACAAGTGGAGTGTATGTAGGCTCAGTGAACGAGTGAACAAGTGGAGTGTATGTAGGCCCAGTGAACGAGTGAACAAGTGGAGTGTATGTAGGCTCAGTGAATGAGTGAACAAGTGGAGTGTATGTAGGCTCAGTGAATGAGTGAACAAGTGGAGTGTATGTAGGCTCAGTGAACGAGTGAACAAGTGGAGTGTATGTAGGCTCAGTGAACGAGTGAACAAGTGGAGTGTATGTAGGCTCAGTGAACGAGTGAACAAGTGGAGTGTATGTAGGCTCAGTGAACGAGTGAACAAGTGGAGTGTATGTAGGCTCAGTGAACGAGTGAACAAGTGGAGTGTATGTAGGCTCAGTGAACGAGTGAACAAGTGGAGTGTATGTAGGCTCAGTGAACGAGTGTATATATGAAACAGTGTATATTTGACATGCGCCCATTGTGACCAATCATGTCTCCCCCTCAGACGCGGAGAACATTGAGAGCGGGGACGCGGTACTGCGGTTCCAGGACGGTCTCCATGAAGCCCTGCAGGACTTTGAGAGCGTCCAGCGTCCCTCCGAACCGCACCGGGCCGGCCGGCTCCTGATGACCCTCCCCCTGCTCAGACAGACAGCCCAGAGAGCCGTCCAGTGCTTCTGCCGCCTGCACATGGAGGGTCGCGTCCCAATGCACAAGCTCTTCCTGGAGATGCTGGATGCCAAGATTTAGACTGAGACTCATATAGTGCACTACATAGGGCACACGGGTGTGGTCACTACACCCTAGTAGTGCACTATATGTCCAACCGGACCCGGACACATGGGCCAGTAGGAGGGTCAACAACGAAAAGCCAAAGGCACTGGAACTGGCTCCCCCTGCAGGCCGCTCACTTGAAAAACACTCAGACTGAAGAACTCTGTATGGAGAAAACTGAATGGGCGCCAGTACGGAGCCCTGGAGAACACCAGCAGCAGATTCAACAATCCCGTTTAGATTATGTTGTATTAAAGTTGACGGTTCAGTTTAAATAAATAATAGATACACATTCCAGACAGTTTGGGGTGGGCAATATGATGGTATGTTATTATTGTGATAAATTATGCCACAATATTCTGAGTATATGATGTTCTAGAACAAGAACTGCATCTGTAAACAACAACTCTTAAAACATTGAATTAACCAAAAATTCCCTGTTTTTTTTTAATCTGATTTATTTATTTAATTTGTTTGTAAACTTCATATTTTGCTACATATCATGCATCATGGAAATGTCGTCATATCGCCCACCCTCAACAAACAGCACAGTAGAAACTCAGTTGGCCGCTCTTAACCCCGCCCCTCACCTCTTTTTAACTCAGGAAATATTTGGAAATAAAACAAAAACACCAAAACAGTTTGGACGGGAACCTCTGATCACTGACAGAAACCGGCCATTCAATAAAAGTGAAGGAAATTTATTATTATTAGTTTTTATATTTAATTTATTTGTAGGTGAAGTTATAAACCTGTTTTCTAAGTTATGTTTAGATACTTTCTTGGTGTCGTAGTTAGATTTAATATTAGTCGTCATGTTGAATTAATTCTGCTGCAACAGAAACAATCCACAGCTTTACTATTTATTGTCCTATTTATTAAACATGCTTTGCATTTCGGTTATTTATATGTAAATAAACTATTTTTGGAACTTGTACTATTTCTTGTGTTGTTAATTCTATAATAAGCTACACTGTACAGATGTTTACACTGTACGAAGAATAACACAGTTGTTTTACGAGTAATTTATATTTCAGTAATCATTTGCTTTAACAAAATGTATAAAAATGAAGATATTTCAACATCACATTCAGTTCTTCTGCATTTACATACATGAAAAACAAACCCGACTCCAGAAATCAAATATTCAACATATTAAAAACAACTGTGCTTATAAATTTAATATAGTTTCCAATTTTTTCCACACCTAACGATGGGATTTTAACAGTAAAGCCACTTTCCTCTGATATACATCTGTAAATAAAACAAATCTAGAGGCTCAGCGATGGTGTTTACAGTGGTGGTGGTGGTGTTTACAGTGGTGGTGATGGTGTTTACAGTGGTGGTGGTGGTGTTTACAGTGGTGGTGATGGTGTTTACAGTGGTGGTGATGATGGTGTTCACAGTGGTGGTGGTGATGTTTACAGTGGAGGTGATGATGTTTCAGTGGTGGTGATGGTGTTTACAGTGGTGGTGGTGGTGTTTACAGTGGTGGTGATGGTGTTCACAGTGGTGGTGGTGATGTTTACAGTGGAGGTGATGATGTTTCAGTGGTGGTGATGGTGTTTACAGTGGTGGTGATGGTGTTTACAGTGGTGGTGGTGATGTTTACAGTGGTGGTGATGGTGTTTACAGTGGTGGTGGTGATGTTTCAATGGTGGTGATGGTGTTTACAGTGGTGGTGATGGTGTTTACAGTGGTGGTGGTGTTTACAGTGGAGGTGATGATGTTTCAGTGGTGGTGGTGGTGATGGTGTTTACAGTGGTGGTGGTGATGGTGTTTACAGTGGTGGTGATGGTGTTTACATTGGTGATGGTGTTTACAGTGGTGGTGGTGGTGTTTATAGTGGTGGTGATGGTGTTTACAGTGGTGGTGATGGTGTTAACAGTGGTGGTGATGGTGTTTACAGTGGTGGTGGTGATGGTGTTTACAGTGGTGGTGATGGGGTTTACAGTGGTGGTGGTGTTTACAGTGGTGGTGATGGTGTTTACAGTGGTGGTGGTGATGTTTCAATGGTGGTGATGGTGTTTACAGTGGTGGTGATGGTGTTTACAGTGGTGGTGGTGATGTTTACAGTGGAGGTGATGATGTTTCAGTGGTGGTGGTGGTGATGGTGTTTACAGTGGTGGTGGTGATGGTGTTTACAGTGGTGGTGATGGTGTTTACATTGGTGATGGTGTTTACAGTGGTGGTGGTGGTGTTTATAGTGGTGGTGATGGTGTTTACAGTGGTGGTGATGGTGTTAACAGTGGTGGTGATGGTGTTTACAGTGGTGGTGGTGGTGATGGTGTTTACAGTGGTGGTGATGGGGTTTACAGTGGTGGTGGTGTTTACAGTGGTGGTGATGGTGTTTACAGTGGTGGTGATGGTAACCAGGGGTCTCCATGTCTACAACTCTAATCTACACATTGTATTTACTATGAAACCCACCAGTGAAGCTACACGTGTCTTCTGAGTTGATCTGGATGTTGGTGGTAAAATGTGGAAGATCTGAAAATACTAGGTTTTCTTTGGGGACTATTTGAACCTCACAGCGTCCTGCATGTATCCCTCCACCATGAATGGAGTTTAAGACTGAGATCTTCTCTAAACTATCATAAACAGAGTCTCAGAATCAGACAGTGTATTTATAACATCTACTGTAAGAACTTTCTGTGAGGAGCTTTTAGAGGAGGACGTCTGGTTCCATTCACCTCCACTGTGAACGGTTCTGATTGTATTTATAACAGACAGTTCCACACAGAACCCACTCTGCTATTCATTTATGTAGAAAGTTGGTGTAGTTGCCCTTTCAGGTGAACTGCACTGCTTCAAGCAAAAACACCTGAAATAACAGAAAGTGGGCGGGGCTTGTATTTAACATTGAAACAACTGGTGTAAACCAGCAACAGAGTTTTAACCCACAACACCGGCAGCCACACGCGCCGCGCTCGGAGCTCAGAGCTACAGGTTCTGTTTAAAAGCTGGTTCTGTTTAAAAGCTGGTTCTGTTTAAAAGCTGGTTCTGTTTATACGGGTTTACAGCAGCAGTGCATTAAATACCGCAGTACTTTATCTTACTGCTGACAAACTGGACTTTTATTAGACTCTATGTTGCAAAAAGATCTTGTTAGCACAAGAAAATATGCTGTAAAAGTAAATTATGTAAATTATGAGAAACTATTTTGTTATGAGAAAACAGGAAAACAAAATTATATGAATTATGATAAAGTTATTAAGAGAAAACATGTTGCCAAAATTGTCCTGGCTGGCAGAGCTTCACTATTTATAGTCTTATTTATTAAATATATTTTGCATTTTAGTTATTAATACATAAACAAACTGTAACGAATAAACCCCAAAACCAAGTTATGCGTGGAAATGGTTACAAAGCTACTTTTAAATTCTATAATAAGCTAAACTATTTAATCAGTTCATACTTTAATAAGGCGTTCTTAAACTCGCATCCAATTGTTATTTAAATATTTTAGTAATAATTTGCTGTAACAATATTAAAAAATCTTAACATTCAGTTCTTTTGTATTGACAAACCTTAAAAACAATATATATATATATATATTTATTAGGGGTAGTTAAGGGAGTAGGGGTAGTTAAGGGGAGTTCTGTATATTGTTGTTTGCTTTGTTTTCAGGTTAGTTTTCTTTCTGTATTTGTTTTGTTTGTTATGTTGGCGTTCACTCGTCCCTGAAGACACTGTCCTGTCTCTCACTCATTCATGGAAAATAAACTCTCAGTCTTCTGGTTTGAACAGTGTCCGGTGTTTGGTCTGGCAGAGGTCAGGGGAGAGAACCCACTCTCAATTTCAGTTACGGCCTGACCCCAGACCAGCTCGTAACAGGAGGAAGCTGCACAGCATCGAGAATGAAGTTATCAGAACCAGAGATGATTATAAATACACAGTAAATTATAAATACACAGTAAATTATAAATACACAGTAACAGTTTATTATTTATCAGCACTCAATCACTGTTTTAAACCCACTTTACAAAACCGTTAATAGAAAATCCTGCTGTCTAGTTTATAACATCTCTGGTTATTAATCAACAGCAGTTATTAATATGAATAACCTTTGAACGGTGATGTACAGCAGGTATTCAGCTCTTATCCCTGAACACACACGAGTGTGACTGGTCTCTGACCTACAGCTGCAGCAGATGGAGACCAGGTTAAGGAATATTCAGTAACACTTCCTATGAATCCCATATTCACAATACATTTATTAGGCAGACATAATTCCTTACACTGTCTGTAATAAGCTTGCACGACTGCTTATAAGCAGTTATACTGACGTGAATAACACTTTATAAAATAAACTTTGTTTTGTTTTTGTTATAACTCATTATAGAACATTTCTTATGAACAGGTTCTGCTATAGTTTGATTTAATGCATAATGTTTGTATGTGGTGATGCTATAATGCAATATAACCTGACTTTAGTTAAATACTCTTAATTTATAAAGTGTTATGCATGTAATTAACTACATCATTAATTACAGGCATTAAAGAAGCTCACGCTAACCGTTATGAGGTATTATGTATGTCATATAACACATTATTAATGCATTTATAGTGCATTCTGAACTTCACAGGAAGTGTTATTAAATATTCCTTTGAAGTTTTCTGAGTTTCACACACAGAGTTTTCAAATTCGTCCAGTTTAACGTACAAAATAACAAAAACAGGAGCGAGTAACGAGTAACATGATCATGTACGTCTCCCTTCACGTTACACAGCAGTCGCTCTAGATAAGCAGATGTGTGTGAAGAGTCTAGAAGAGCTTTTCTGGCTCAAGCCGTGGCAGAACGTGGTGGAACGTGGCAGAACGTGGCAGAACGTGGTGGAACGTGGCGGACCGTGGCGGACCGTGGCGGAACGTGGCGGAACGTGGCAGAACGTGGCGGAACGTGGTGGAACGTGGCGGAACGTGGCGGAACTGCTCTCGGTTTTGCATCACAGGAGTCAGAGCCTCCTTCGTTCCATCCTCAGAGGTTGGAGTGATACGCTGGAATAGTGAGCAGGTTGCTCGGCGAGTGCTGGAAGACTTTATTTACGTTGTTCTTTCTTTTAAACAGGTTTATAAAGATGTACTGACTGTACTGGAGGCGGAGCTTCAGCCTAGACTTCACTCTCTGATGACTGAAAACCATCCAGTGACAATTACTTTGCAGTACCACCAAAGCAGCCAATCAGAAGGTGATCTCAATTAAACATGGTTTAGGGCTAGCGGGGAGGCGGAGCTTCAGTGCCGGGCTCGTCTGAGGGTGTGGCTTTACGCAACAGAGGCCAACAATGATCTAGGGACAATGTCAATCATGCTGCAGTACTTCCAAAGCAAGCCAATCAAAAGATGATCTCAATTAAACATGGTTTAGGACTAGTGGGGAGGCGGAGCTTCATTGTAGGGCTTCTCTCAGGGGGTGTGACTTCACTCAACAAGTACTGACTATCATTCAGTGACAATGTCAATCATGCTGCAGTACTTTTCAAGCAGGCCAATCAGAACGTAGTCTTATTTATATATGGTTTTGGGCTAGTGGGGAGGCGGAGCTTCAGTATAGGGCTTGTCTGAGGGTGTGGCTTCATTCAAAAGGGACCAACAATGATCTAGGGACAATGTCAATCACGCTGCAGTACTTCCAAAGAAGCCAATCAGAAGATGTTCTCAATTATATATGGTTTTGGGCTAGTGGGGAGGCGGAGCTTTAGTGTAGGGAATGCCTGAGGGTGTGGCTTCACTCACGAAGGACCAACAATTATCTAGTGACTGTGTCAATCAATGCTGCAGTACTTTCCAAGCAGGCCAATCAGAAAGTAGTCTTATTTATATGTGGTTTAGGGCTAGTTGGTAGGCGGAGCTTTAGTGCAAGGCTCCTCTCAAGGGGTGTGGCTTCACTCAACAGGGACCACCAATGATCTAGGGACAATGTCAATCACGCTGCAGTACTTCCAAAGCAGCCAATCAGAAGGTGATCTCAATTAAATGTGGTTTAGGACAAGTTGGGAGGGTGTGGCCTCATTCAAAAATGGAATTACAATAATCTAGTGATGATGTCAATCATGCTGCAGTACTTTTCAACAGGCCAATCAGAAAGTAGTCTTATTTGTATGTCGTTTAGGGCTAGTTGGTAGGCGGAGCTTCATTGAAAGGCTCGTCTCAGGGGGTTTGGCTTCACTCAACAAGTACTGACTATCATTCAGTGACAATGTCAATCATGCTGCAGTAGTCCCAAAGCAGCCAATCAGAAGAAGATCTCAATTATATACAAGTTTGGGATAGTTGTGAGGCGGAGCTCCAGTGCAGGCCTCGCCTCAAGGGTGTGGCTTAATCAACCACTGACAGTAAGTCGATCAGAGCTACACAGGGTTGTGGGGAGGCGGAGCTTTGGTATAGATCCATTTGTTAGGCTCATTAATTAGTAATTAATACACATGGAAGATGCCAATCATTCAGCAGTATTTCACAGCAACCAATGAGCAGCTGGTCTTGGTCGCATGTGCAGGCCAGGAGGTGGAGCTTTGGTGTAGGCCCCACCCCAGGGGCGTGGCTTCGCTCATCCATCACTGACAATCATTACAGACAATGTAAATCATTCATCAGTACTTCAAAGCAGCCAATCAGAAGATGGTCTTGTTTATATGTGGTTTAGGATTGGCAGCTGCTGGGGAGGCGGGACAGTCTGATTTAGGCCCCGCCTACGGTGCATCCCTCCACCAACCAATGAGTGCCAATATCAAGCATGCTGCAATATTTCCAAAGTAGCCAATCAGAAGCTAGTCTCATTCATATGTGGCTTAGGGCTGGTAGGGGGTGGGGAGGAGGGGCTTTCAGGTTTAGATCCCGCCTCCGGGGGCGTGGCTTCATTAACTGGAGATGTCGGGCCTCGTCTGGGAGACACTGGCATTTGCGAGCGTACGGGACTGACGGGCGAGGGGGCGGGGCTCGGCACCGCTGGTCTCCTAGCTGAAGACGAGGACGCTGCTGCTGCTGATGCTGGTAAAGACGCTGAGGTATGCGGTCTGAAGCCCAAACGAGCCTCCAGTTCACTGCACACAGCTAAGCTCCGCCTCCCTCCCTCCGCTCCTGCTAAATCAGAGCTTTTGGCTCTCTCCTGGCAGCGCTCCACGAAGCTCCCCCTGCGGAGCGTGTCCCGCTCTTTGTCCCGCTCCAGAACGGCCCTGCTGGGGTGAGGACTCCCGCTGCCGCTGCTGGCCAGGGAGCACTGGCTGAGGCCCAGGTGAGGCGGCAGGTCCCGCGGCCGGCTGAAAGGAAGGAAGGGGATCTGACGGGGAAGACTTCCTGTGTGAGGGATCGCAGGACGAGCGGACGTCACATTACCGCGGCTGCTCTCGCTCACCTGGGACTGGAGGCTGGAGTCACGGAGAGAAACAGAGAGAAACAGTGAGAAACAGTGAAAAACAGAGAGAAACAGAGAGAAACAGTGAGAAACAGTGAAAGAACAGAGAGAAACAGTGAGAAAACAGAGAGAAACAGTGAAAAACAGTGAAAAACAGAGAGTAACAGTGAGAAACAGTGAAAGAACAGAGAGAAACAGTGAGAAAACAGAGAGAAACAGAGAGAAACAGTGAAAAACAGTAAGAAACAGTGAATAACAGTGAATAACAGTGAAAGAACAGTGATAAACAATGAGAAACAGTGAAAAACAGTGAAAAACAGTGAAAAACAGAGAGTAACAGTGAGAAACAGTGAAAGAACAGAGAGAAACAGAGAGAAACAGTGAGAAACAGTGAAAAACAGAGAGAAACAGTGAGAAACAGTGAGAAACAGTGAGAAACCGTGAGAAACCGTGAGAAACCGTGAGAAACCGTGAAAGAACAGAGAGAAACAGTGAGAAAACAGAGAGAAACAGAAACAGTGAAAAACGGAGAAACAGTGAATAACAGTGAATAACAGTGAATAACAGTGAAAGAACAGAGAGAAACAGTGAAAGAACAGAGAGAAACAGTGATAAACAATGAGTAACAGTGAGAATCAGTGAAAGAACAGAGAGAAACAGTGAGAAAACAGAAAGAAACAGTGAGAAACCGTGAATAACAGTGAATAACAGTGAAAGAACAGAGAGAAACAGTGATAAACAATAAGAGACAGTGAGAAACAGAAAAAAACAGAAAAACAGAAATCAGAGAAACAGAGAGAGACAGTGAGAGACAGTGAGAGACAGTGAGAGACAGTGAGAAACGTCAGCATCACTGCATGGACGTAGTAGGAGGCAGTAATGGTCTCATCTCTGTCTCAACCCTAGATGCAGTCTTGTCTTAAGTCTTGTGTTGGTCTTCATGTCATTTGGGCCCAGTTCTATCTCAGTCTCAACATCATTGGGATTAGTCTCATCTTGGTCTCAGTCCAGATGCAATTTGGTTTTGGTCTTGTGTTGTCAGCCTTGACATCACCTTGTCCTAGTCTTGTCTCACTCAAAGACATTTAGACTGGATCTCATCTTGGTCTTGTCTAGATGTGATTTGGTCTTGTGTCTGTCTTGACATCATTTGGTCTTGCGGTCGTCTCAGTCCCACCAACTTTTAGACTCAATGTTGTCTCAACATCATTTGAAGTTTGTAATGTCTGTCTCAACGTCATTTGGACTTAGTCTTGACATAATTTGGAATAAGGGTCAGTACCATTTGGTCTTGTTCACTCAGTAGACTCAGTTCTATCTCAGTCTCAACATCACCTGGTCCTAGTCTTGTCTCACTCAAAGACATTTGGACCGGGTCTCATCTTGGTCTTGTCTAGATGTGATTTGTTCTTGTGTCTATCTTGACATCATTTGGTCTTGCGGTCGTCTCAGTCCCACCAACTTTTAGACTCAATGTTGTCTCTGTCTTAACATCATTTGAAGTTTGTAATGTCTCGGTCTCAACATCATTTGGCCCTAGTCATGTCTCGGTCTCAAAGACATAAGGACTGGGTCTCATCTAGGTCTTGCAGCCATTTGGTTTCTGTCTTGTCTTGGTCTCGTCTCAGTCTTGACTTCATTTGGTCTCAATCTGAATCTTAATATTAGTCTCAGTCTTCTCTTGGTCTCAATATTATTTAGTCTTGACTCTTCCTCGACCCCAGCAGCCCTCAGACTCAGTCTCAAACTCACTCTGGTCCTCCTGGGTTTACTGAATGCTACACGCCGGTTTAGCATCATGGGTGTTTACCTGCAGGTGGAGTTGCGGATGGAGTGCGTGAGTGAAGCTGCTGGGCTCATGTCCGGTGTTCTGGTCAGAGCCAAGTCACACTGATCCAACAGCTCCAGCAGCTCCTCCTCTGTAGGACCTCCGAGAGCTACAGCACACGTACACAGATATTAGTCCTGAACAACTGTGGAGATGTATCAATGCCTTCAAGGAGTCAAATTTGAATGGGCGGGGCTAAACTTCTGTCTACTGAACAGGTAAAGCTATAGACTGAATGGGCGGGGCTAAACTTCTGTCTACTGAACAGGTAAAGCTATAGGCTGAATGGGCGGGGCTAAACTTCTGTCTACTGAACAGGTAAAGCTATAGGCTGAATGGGCGGGGCTAAACTTCTGTCTACTGAACAGGTAAAGCTATAGACTGAATGGGCGGGGCTAAACTTCTGTCTACTGAACAGGTAAAGCTATAGACTGAATGGGCGGGGCTAAACTTCTGTCTACTGAACAGGTAAAGCTATAGACTGAATGGGCGGGGGCTAAACTTCTGTCTACTGAACAGGTAAAGCTATAGGCTGAATGGGCGGGGCTAAACTTCTGTCTACTGAACAGGTAAAGCTATAGGCTGAATGGGCGGGGCTAAACTTCTGTTTTGTTGAACAGGTAAAGCTATAGACTGAATGGGCGGGGCTAAACTTCTGTTTTGTTGAACAGGTAAAGCTATAGACTGAATGGGCGGGGCTAAACTTCTGTCTGCTGAACAGGTAAAGCTATAGACTGAATGGGCGGGGCTAAACTTCTGTCTACTGAACAGGTAAAGCTATAGACTGAATGGGCGGGGCTAAACTTCTGTCTACTGAACAGGTAAAGCTATAGGCTGAATGGGCGGGGCTAAACTTCTGTCTACTGAACAGGTAAAGCTATAGGCTGAATGGGCGGGGCTAAACTTCTGTTTTGTTGAACAGGTAAAGCTATAGACTGAATGGGCGGGGCTAAACTGTTTTGTTGAACAGGTAAAGCTATAGACTGAATGGGCGGGGCTAAACTTCTGTCTGCTGAACAGGTAAAGCTATAGGCTGAATGGGCGGGGCTAAACTGCTGTCTACTGAACAGGTAAAGCTATAGGCTGAATGGGCGGGGCTAAACTTCTGTCTACTGAACAGGTAAAGCTATAGACTGAATGGGCAGGGCTAAACTGCTGTCTACTGAACAGGTAAAGCTATAGGCTGAATGGGCGGGGCTAAACTTCTGTCTACTGAACAGGTAAAGCTATAGACTGAATGGGCGGGGCTAAACTGCTGTCTACTGAACAGGTAAAGCTATAGGCTGAATGGGCGGGGCTAAACTTCTGTCTACTGAACAGGTAAAGCTATAGGCTGAATGGGCGGGGCTAAACTTCTATTTTGTTGAACAGGTAAAGCTACAGGCTGAATGGGCGGGGCTAAACTTCTGTTTTGTTGAACAGGTAAAGCTATAGACTGAATGGGCGGGGCTAAACTTCTGTTTTGTTGAACAGGTAAAGCTATAGGCTGAATGGGCGGGGCTAAACTTCTGTCTACTGAACAGGTAAAGCTATAGACTGAATGGGCGGGGCTAAACTGCTGTCTACTGAACAGGTAAAGCTATAGGCTGAATGGGCGGGGCTAAACTTCTATTTTGTTGAACAGGTAAAGCTACAGGCTGAATGGGCGGGGCTAAACTTCTGTTTTGTTGAACAGGTAAAGCTATAGACTGAATGGGCGGGGCTAAACTTCTGTTTTGTTGAACAGGTAAAGCTATAGGCTGAATGGGCGGGGCTAAACTTCTGTCTGCTGAACAGGTAAAGCTATAGGCTGAATGGGCGGGGCTAAACTTCTGTCTGCTGAACAGGTAAAGCTATAGGCTGAATGGGCGGGGCTAAACTTCTGTCTGCTGAACAGGTAAAGCTATAGGCTGAATGGGCGGGGCTAAACTGCTGTCTGCTGAACAGGTAAAGCTATAGACTGAATGGGCGGGGCTAAACTTCTGTCTGCTGAACAGGTAAAGCTATAGACTGAATGGGCGGGGCTAAACTTCTGTCTGCTGAACAGGTAAAGCTATAGGCTGAATGGGCGGGGCTAAACTTCTGTCTGCTGAACAGGTAAAGCTATAGGCTGAATGGGCGGGGCTAAACTTCTGTCTGCTGAACAGGTAAAGCTATAGACTGAATGGGCGGGGCTAAACTTCTGTCTGCTGAACAGGTAAAGCTATAGACTGAATGGGCGGGGCTAAACTTCTGTCTGCTGAACAGGTAAAGGTATAGATCAGCTTTCCTCACCCTTGATGTCCACTTTCCCAGCAATCTCCATCGCCGTGGTGAGGTCCCACATCTGGATGCTGCCGTTGCTATGACCACTGAAGAGGTACCTGCGCGGCCGGGAGCCGATGCGGCTGGACCCCTCGCACTCGTGGACCACGAACGCGGTGATGGAGGTACCGTCCACTGACCGCACCTCACATACCCTGCCAGCAGGGGGAGAGGGTTAGAATATATCAGAGCAGGTACTCTAATCCATGTGCCCTCCATACGGATGCGCTTCACAGGTGTCTGTGATTACTCAGGTGTGTTCTAGATAATTCATTAGTGCAGATATACAGGAGCTTTCAGGAGCCAGGCTTAGTGCTGGAGTCTGCCGGGTCATCGGATCTCACCTCTTGCCGTTGGAAGAGAGTCGCACGTAGAGTTTATCTGTGTCCGGAACCACGCGCTGGATAAACACCTGCTGCTCGTCACGTTCTCCGTAAGGACCTGAGAGAACCAGCATTCCGGTTATTATGAAATAATAATTCCACCGTATGAAAAACTCATATATCTGAAGTTCCAGCCAACCCACAAACTGTGGAGTAAGACCACCCAGTGGGCCCCAAAACTAATGAATCAACCAGCCATTCAGATCCGACCCCCCCTTCCTAAATTAGAATAATACCGTTCTTGGCGTTTAGCACTTGGAGGTAATAAACTAAGATGTAATGTTCTAGATAGTTCTTGCCGTTTAGCACTTGGAGGTAATATATTAACTGGGTTGTGATGTTCTAGATAGCTCTTGGAGGTAATATAATAACTGAGATGTAATGTTCTAGATAGTTCTTGGCGTTTAGCACTTGGAGGTAATATATTAACTGGGATATAATGTTCTAGATAGTTCTTGGCATTTAGCACTTGGAGGTAATATATTAACTGGGTTCTGACGTTCTAGTTAGCTCTTGGA
The DNA here is from genome assembly GCA_021613375.1 of Megaleporinus macrocephalus. Taxonomy (NCBI): domain Eukaryota; kingdom Metazoa; phylum Chordata; class Actinopteri; order Characiformes; family Anostomidae; genus Megaleporinus; species Megaleporinus macrocephalus. Next base: position 47,723,752 of record CM038711.1, read on the forward strand.
GTTTAGCATTTGCAGGTAATATAATAACTGAGATGTAATGTTCTAGATAGTTCTTGGTGTTTAGCACTTGGAGAAAAGATATTAACGGGGATATAATGTTCTAGACAGTTCTTGGCGTTTAGCATTTGCAGGTAATATATGAATTGGGATGTAATGTTCTAGATATCTCTTGGAGGTAATATATTAACTGAGATGTAATATTCTAGATAGCTCTTGGAGTTTAGCACGTGGAGGTAATATAATAACTGTGATGTATTGTTCTAGATAGTTCTGGGCATTTAGCATTTGCAGGTAATATATTAACTGGGCTGTAATGTTCTAGATAGTTCTGTGTTATTGGTACTGCAGGATCTACAGTAATGTTATCAGCAGGTAAATCAGGTGAGAGTAAAATGAGAGGACAGCGTTGGGACACGCCCCCTGTGGAGAAGGGGGCGGAGTCAGTAGTGTAGCTGTGCTGCTCTATATATACACAAACGTAGCAGTATGTAACACACACACAGCCGGGTTCCGGGCGTACGTGCCGGGTTCCGGGCGTACGTGCCGAGTTCCGGGCGTACGTGCCGGGTTCCGGGCGTACGTGCCGAGTTCCGGGCGTACGTGCCGGGTTCCGGGCGTACGTGCCGGGTTCCAGTCTTACCGATCTCGGTGCCGGCGGCGCAGCCCCCGTGTCCGTCGATGTCGTCCAGCGAGAGGATTTTGAAGGAGGTGAGGGGGGTGGAGCCCGGCTGGGTGGAGATCATACCGCGGAACCGCGTGACGGTCCAGGTGCGGACGTGGTTGTTATCTGCACACACTGCACACCCAAAATAGAGTCAACTCAACAAACCCACCCCTCCAAACCCCGCCCCCCCCACCACACCGCACCCCCCCCAACACCGCGCACCCCCGCGTCATCTACGGGTCTGTGTTTCATAAATAAACACGGTGCACAGATTTACTGACCAGATACGCGTCCAGAGTTTCCAACGAGCACACAAACACGCCGGAGTCAGAGCCGCCCGTCAGACGAGTGTGAATAAGAGTGTGTGGGGTGAAAAGTTTGAGAACACTCTGCGTTCCTGTATTTACACTCTCCACAGCGGAGGAACCCGGTCTGTTCACGGTCTGTCTTATGAACCCGGTCTGCTTCCAGATCTGGTACCACAGTTCATACGACAACACCTACACAGAGACTAGGAACGCTTTCTAAACACCATTAATAAACAGTTATAACACATTAATACACGTGTAGGGCCATAACGATTCATTTCATAATCGATTAATCTAGCAATACTTTTTTCAATTATTCGATTAATCTAACGATACTTTTTCAATTATTTGATTAATCTAACGATACTTTTTTCACTTATTCGATTAATCTAACGCTACTTTTTTTCAATTATTCGATTAATCTAACGCTACTTTTTCACTTATTCGATTAATCTAACGCTACTTTTTTCAATTATTCGATTAATCTAACGCTACTTTTTCAATTATTCGATTAATCTAACGCTACTTTTTTCATTTGTTCGATTAATTTAACGCTACTTTTTCATTTATTCGATTAATCTAACGCTACTTTTTTCAATTATTCGATTAATCTAACGCTACTTTTTTCATTTATTCGATTAATCTAACGCTACTTTTTTCATTTATTCGATTAATCTAACTACTTTTTTCAATTATTCGATTAATCTAACGATACTTTTTTCAATTATTCGATTAATGTAACGCTACTTTTTTCAATTATTCGATTAATCTAACTACTTTTTATTTATTCGATTAATCTAACTACTTTTTCAATTATTCGATTAATCTAACGATACTTTTTCAATTATTCGATTAATCTAACGATACTTTTTCAATTATTCGATTAATCTAAGGACTAATGTTTAGATGTATTACGAGGAAAACGTACTTGATGTATTAAAGGGTACCTCAAACGCAGCAGAGTCTACGCTCTGACTCGACTTTTAGAGGCAGTAGTGATACGTGGCCTACACGCCTCACGCAGAAGACTGTATATTTTTACAGAGAGTGGTTTGAGAAGCAGCTACGTGTGTTTAAAGCTCCGCGGTATCTAGAACAGTCTTAGGTTCTACACGGGACGATTAAGAAACGGTTAGTGATGTGCAGTCGAGTGACTCTACTGAAAGAAACATGTTAAAGACTTAGAGTTAAATACGGATACGCTCGGAGTGTTCTGTCTGTACTCTGCGTTCACTCCGTACTAGTGTAACAGTGACTGGCTCCAGTAGATCTTCATGTGTATAAAACCAGACTCTAGAACTGCAGAGTGCTTCTCCACATTAGTAAAGAACGCAACGTTCTCAGGAGCTCAGAGAACTCCAGCGTGGTACTATGATACGACGCCCCCTGTGGAACAAGTCCAGTAGTGAAGTAGTGAAGGACCAGAGGAACAGGGAGAAGGAGGTGGAGCTACTCTACCGGAGATGAGATGTTTCTCTGACAGCATGATCTTAGTGACAGGGCTGCGGTGGACTGAGAAGGTCTGGAAGAGCTGGGGTCCCGAGCCCACCGTCTCCGGGTGCTGCACAATCACGCGCACTGTACCCGAACTGGTTCCGTACGCGATCTCGATCCAGTTCCCACTGTCGCCTGTTACACATACACAGAGACTCTATCAGCACCTACACACTCAGGTAATATAGTAACTGGGATGTAACGTTCTAGATAGTTCTTGCCGTTTATCACTTGGAGATAATATATTAACTGGGATGTAATGTTCTAGATAGTTGTTGGCGTTTCACACTTAAAGGTAATATATTAACTGGGATTTAATGTTCTAGATGGTTGTTGGCGTTTAACACTTGGAGGTAATATAGTAACTGAAATGTAATGTTCTAGATACGTCTTGGCATTTAGGAAGTTTTTATTTACTCAGAAAAAATTTTATTATTAAATATTAAACAGTATTAATAGAGTAAGTAGTGCTTTTACACTTTATTATTAAATATTTAACAGTATTAATAGAGTAAGTAGAGCTTTTACACTTTATTATTAAATATTAATCAGTATTAATAGAGTAAGTAGTGCTTTTACACTTTATTATTAAATATTAATCAGTATTAATACAATAAGTAGAGCTTTTACACTTTATTATTAAATATTTAACAGTATTAATAGAGTAAGTAGAGCTTTTACACTTTATTATTAAATATTAATCAGTATTAATAGAGTAAGTAGTGCTTTTACACTTTATTATTAAATATTTAACAGTATTAATAGAGTAAGTAGTGCGTTTACACTTTATTATTAAATATTAAACAGTATTAATAGAGTAAGTAGAGCTTTTACACTTTATTATTAAATATTAATCAGTATTAATAGAGTAAGTAGTGCTTTTACACTTTATTATTAAATATTTAACAGTATTAATAGAGTAAGTAGTGCTTTTACACTTTATTATTAAATATTAAACAGGATGAATAGAGTAAGTAGAGCTTTTACACTTTATTATTAAATATTAATCAGTATTAATAGAGTAAGTAGAGCTTTTACACTTTATTATTAAATATTAATCAGTATTAATAGAGTAAGTAGAGCTTTTACACTTTATTATTAAATATTAATCAGTATTAATAGAGTAAGTAGAGCTTTTACACTTTATTATTAAATATTAATCAGTATTAATAGAGTAAGTAGAGCTTTTACACTTTATTATTAAATATTAAACAGTATTAATAGAGTAAGTAGTGCGTTTACACTTTATTATTAAATATTAATCAGTATTAATAGAGTAAGTAGAGCTTTTACACTTTATTATTAAATATTAATCAGTATTAATAGAGTAAGTAGAGCTTTTACACTTTATTATTAAATATTAAACAGTATTAATAGAGTAAGTAGTGCTTTTACACTTTATTATTAAATATTAATCAGTATTAATAGAGTAAGTAGAGCTTTTACACTTTATTATTAAATATTAACCAGTATTAATAGAGTAAGTAGTACTTTTACACTTTATTATTAAATATTAATCAGTATTAATAGAGTAAGTAGTGCTTTTACACTTTATTATTAAATATTAATCAGTATTAATAGAGTAAGTAGAGATTTTACACTTTATTATTAAATATTAATCAGCATTAATAGAGTAAGTAGAGATTTTCCACTTTATTATTAAATATTAATCAGTATTAATAGAGGAAGTATTAATAGATTAAAGGTCTGTTATTGATCTTTGATGGACGTATGACTCGGAGGCCGGTGCGTGTGCGGTCAGTGTGTGACTGGCGTGTGTGTTCTGTACTTGTTTTGGGTGTGAGGTAGACGCTGAGGGCCGTGATGGCGTCCTCGCTCGGGTCTCTGTAGAGCTCCGTCACCAGCAGGTCGTTGTCCTTCATCCGCAGCGGAAACTTCTGCACGTCTGTAAACACACACACTCATAAACCCCCACATACACAACCTCACAAACATACACCCACCAGCACCACCGCAGGGGAACCCCATCACACACTCCGTCACCTGCACCGGGGCCTCACACACTGGCCACTTTATCAGAAACCCCTTCATCTACACACAGTTTACAACCACAGTAGTCCCTCAACCTCACTGCTGAACCACTACCACACAGACCACCACCCTGGAGCATGTGGTCAGTCCTGGGGTCAGTGGAGGGTGGTCAGAGGAGGGTGGTCAGTGGACAGTGGACAGTGGATGGTGGTCAGATCAGATAAACTGTGCAGAGGGACAGTCAGTAACTGTACGCTTATAAAAAGTGTTTCTGATAAACTGGCCAACGGAGTGTACATTCGAGGTAGGAGTTTCTGATAAAGTGGCCGCTCAGTGTAACAGTACTGACCGATGTAATAGATAGATCCGTTGTTGCAGCCGAGGATGAGGAAGGAGCCGGCGGTGTCGTAGCTGTTGATAGGAACCACGTCCTGGTTCTGTAGAGAGAGCAGGAAGAACATCACATCCACCTGTTATTACACTGTTATTACACTGTTATTAACACTAATAACACTAATTAATACTTCTAAACCCATCCAATCAGATCAGTTACAGCCTGAGATTTACCTGCTCAGCCAATCAGAACATAACAGACAAGCTGAGATTTACCTGGTGTGTCAAAATCCACATAGACAGACACAGACAGACAGAGAGACAGGTAAATAGGTAAACAGGTCGATAGAGAGACAGACAGACAGATAGGTTAGATAGAGAGTCAGTTAAACAGACAGAGGGACAGACAGGTAGACAGAGAGACAGGTAAATAGGTAAACAGGTCGATAGAGAGACAGACAGACAGATAGGTTAGATAGAGAGTCAGTTAAACAGACAGAGGGACAGACAGGTAGACAGAGAGACAGGTAAATAGGTAAACAGGTCGATAGAGAGACAGACAGACAGATAGGTTAGATAGAGAGTCAGTTAAACAGACAGAGGGACAGACAGGTAGACAGAGAGACAGGTAAATAGGTAAACAGGTCGATAGAGAGACAGACAGACAGATAGGTTAGATAGAGAGTCAGTTAAACAGACAGAGGGACAGACAGGTAGAGAGAGAGACAGGTAAACAGACAGACAGGTAGACAGAGAGACGGGTAAATAGGTAAACAGGTTGATAGAGAGACAGATAGACAGATAGGTTAGATAGAGAGTCAGTTAAACAGACAGAGGGACAGACAGGTAGAGAGAGAGACAGGTAAACAGACAGACAGGTAGACAGAGAGACGGGTAAATAGGTAAACAGGTCGATAGAGAGACAGATAGACAGATAGGTTAGATAGAGAGTCAGTTAAACAGACAGAGGGACAGACAGGTAGAGAGAGAGACAGGTAGACAGACAGACAGGTAGACAGAGAGACGGGTAAATAGGTAAACAGGTTGATAGAGAGACAGATAGACAGATAGGTTAGATAGAGAGTCAGTTAAACAGACAGAGGGACAGACAGGTAGAGAGAGAGACAGGTAGACAGACAGACAGGTAGACAGAGAGACGGGTAAATAGGTAGACAGGTAGATAGAGAAACAGAAACAGACAGAAAGACAAAGAGACAGATAGATAGAGAGACAGGTAGACAGACAGACAGTCAGCCAGAGAGAGAGACAGACAGATAGAGAGAGAGATAGAGAGACAGGTAGACAGACAGACAGTCAGCCAGAGAGAGAGACAGACAGGTAGAGAGAGAGATAGATAGAGAGACAGGTAGACAGACAGACAGCCAGACAGATAGATAGACAGATAGGCAGAGAGAGAGATAGAGAGACAGGTAGACAGACAGACAGTCAGCCAGAGAGAGAGACAGACAGGTAGAGAGAGAGATAGATAGAGAGACAGGTAGACAGACAGACAGTCAGCCAGAGAGAGAGACAGACAGGTAGAGAGAGAGATAGAGAGACAGGTAGACAGACAGACAGTCAGCCAGAGAGAGAGACAGACAGGTAGAGAGATAGATAGAGAGACAGGTAGACAGACAGACAGTCAGCCAGAGAGAGAGACAGACAGGTAGAGAGAGAGATAGAGAGACAGGTAGACAGACAGACAGTCAGCCAGAGAGAGAGACAGACAGGTAGAGAGAGAGATAGATAGACAGGTAAACAGACAGGTAGAGAGACAGACAGGTAGAGAGAGAGAGATAGATAGATAGGTAAACAGACAGGTAGAGAGAGAGACAGGTAATTTAGGTGCTACAGTTTCAGAAACAGTCACACTGTGTACACAGTAAACACACATTATTACACACAGTACACTTATTTACACACACGACACACTTATTTACACACACGGCACACTTATTTACACACACGACACACTTATTTACACACACGGCACACTTATTTACACACATAGCACACTTATTTACACACACCGCACACTTATTTACACACACGGCACACTTATTTATACACACCGCACACTTATTTACACTTATTTGCAAGCAGAACAGCTGATATACATATATATACACATCACACACAACAAATCCAGTATTCGTAATACATTAATAAAGTGTTATAATACACATATAATACCTTATAAACACCGAGTGTACGTAGTTGCAATTACATAACACACTATAATATCTGTTAATGAGAATATTACAGCTCATACAGCGTTTATAGCAGGTCATTACAGACGTGAGTACAGCAGCTTTTAAAGCTGTTACTAATTTTAACTATATTCTTAAACAGGGCGGCTGTAGTTACGGTTTCTACTGACCAACATAAAGCAGCTCTCTGTGCTGCTGACCAGTTAGCTCTGGAGGCTAACTGCTAACCGTCCAGCACCTGTAGCCAGACAGTCTAGAATTTTCCAGTTTCCAGATAAAATAAACTCTACAGAATTCACGCTACATACACAAGTTATGACTGTTCATAAGGAAAGTAAATATAGTACTGAAGCAGTGCCAGCTGTTCTCAGGACTGTGGTCTGCTGTGATACCTGAACCTTGTCATAGTGTGTAATAGTGCACTACACTATTAATGTTTATATGGGTGGAGGTTATAATGCGCTATGAAACCCAACCTTATAAACGTATATACTTTTATGTTATACAGTGTCTTTATATGTGTGACTATAGACAAATCCAATATTTGAAGGGAAGCTGACCTGCCAGTGTTTGGTCACAGCGTTCCACACCCCCACTTTCCCCGTGTGGCTGGTTGCAATCAGCTGATTCCCCACGAAGAACAGAGCCTCCACAGGAACGTTGAGGCTGAACACTCCTGCGGTCCACAGAGAGGAGGAGAGATTAGCGTTATCCTCAGAGCTCGTCTAGCACCGCTGTTAAACCACACGCCGTACGCAGCGGCCCGCACACTCAGCACAGCTCTACTGAACAGCTGTACCCACAAACAGGTCAACTTCTAAACCAGGACCTTCATCACATTTCCTGTCCTCTTTCATCATAATCCCACCATCCTACCTTTAAACGTGTTCATTTAGCATCTTATAATAAATTACACCACACAGGTTATTAAAGACATCAACAGCAGTGTTCTAGATACAATCAGATCTGTTCACAGTGGTGGTGAATGGAACCAGACGTCCACCTCTAAAAGCTCCTCACAGAAAGTTCTTACAGTAGATGTTATAAATACACTGTCTGATTCTGAGACGCTGTTTATGGTAGTTTAGAGAAGATCTCAGTCTTAAACTCCATTCTTGGTGGAGGGATACATGCAGGACGCTGTGAGGCTCAAATAGTCCCCAAAGAAAACCTAGTATTTTCAGATCTTCCACATTTTACCATCAACATCCAGATAAACTCAGAAGACACGTGTAGCTTCACTGGTGGGTTTCATAGTAAATACAATGTGTAGATTAGTGTTGTAGACATGGAGACCCCTGGTTACCATCACCACCACTGTAAACACCATCACCACCACTGTAAACAACATCACCACTGTAAACACCACCACCACTGTAAACATCACCACCACTGTAAACATCATCACCACCACTGTAAACACCATCACCACCACTGTAAACATCACCACCACTGTAAACACCATCACCACTGTAAACACCATCTCCACCACTGTAAACACCATCACCACCACTGTAAACACCATCACCACCACTGTAAACACCATCACCACCACTGTAAACACCACCACCACCACTGTAAACACCATCACCACCACTA
>CM038711.1:47737351-47782351 GCA_021613375.1 Megaleporinus macrocephalus
CATTATGAACATTTTCAATCATAAATGACACAAACTGTTATAAGAGCAGCAATACGGAGGGAAAAAGAAGATTAGAGAAATGAGACATATGGGCCCTTTAATTTCCGGACCAGTCTTACCTAACGGAGTGATTCCATAGAACTCGGCTTCATGCATCAATAAGTGCACTTCTATAGACCTGAAACAGTTCAGACACATTACAGAGAATTAAAGGAGCAGTCTCTGAGCTCGCTCTGACACTCCCTGAGCCTCGCTCACTAAACCTGGACCAGCTAGAATAACTATACACACACCTGACCAGGTAAACGACCAGGAACATCAATCAACAGCAAGAAATACACCTGTCTGTACTCTCCTTCATCTTCTTAATCACTACATCACTATTAGACGCTTGTGTTTGCACAAAGTTTACCCATCCATGCAGAGAAACACCCACATACACTAGTGAACACACACTAGGGGGAAGTGAAACACCCACATACACTAGTGAACACACACTAGGGGGAAGTGAAACACCCACATACACTAGTGAACACACACTAGGGGGAAGTGAAACACCCACATACACTAGTGAACACACACTAGGGGGAAGTGAAACACCCACATACACTAGTGAACACACACTAGGGGGAAGTGAAACACCCACATACATTCTAGAACTTCTAGAACTTTCCTTGTGGTGAGAAAGAGGAAGCGGCTGCAGTTGACACGGTGATTAGAATTCTAAGTACTGCTGGACTCTAATACTGGTAGCTAATCTAGCTAACGTTAGCACCACTGCTAAAGATAAACTGGTTCTTTGTGGATCTTCTTGATGAACTATGTGGTTTTATAGGGAGTTTCTTCCTACAGAGCCACATCTTCATGCTCTGGTTGTCGGGTGTGAAAGAAAGAGAGAGAGAGAGAGAGAGAGACAGAGAGACAGAGAGAGAGAGAGAGAGAGAGAGAGAGAGAGAGAGACAGAGAGAGAGAGAGAGAGAGAGAGAGACAGAGAAAGAGGAGAGAGAGACAGAGAGAGAGACAGAGAGAGAGAGAGAGAGAGAGAGAAAGAGAAGAGAGAGAGAGAGAGAGAGAGAGAGAGAGAGAAAGAGAGAGAGAGAGAGAGAAGAGAGAGAGAGAGAGAGAGAGAAAGAGATTGGATAGGAGAGAGAGAGAGAGAAAGAGATTGGATAAGAGAGAGAGAGAAAGAGATTGGATAAGAGAGAGAGAGAGAGAGAGAGAGAAAGAGATTGGATAAGAGAGAGAGAGAGAGAGAAAGAGAGAGAGAGAGAGAGATGAAGAGAGAGAGAGAGAGAGAGAGAGAGAGAGAGAGAGAGAGAGAGAGAGAGAGAGAGAGAGAGATAAAGAGAGAGAAAGAGAGAGAGAGAGAGGCGGCTAATGTTAGTTATCTTAGTTAGCAACACCCAGAACATGGAGATGTGGTTTCATAGCAAGATACTAGTGGAGCTAATGTTAGCTAGATTATCTGGTTAGGTTAACATTAGAGATCAGCAGTACTGAACTTGGAGTTTCTTCATTGGTGTAAAATTATAATCACTGTATCACCTGCAGCCGGTTCCTCTTCTCTCTCTCAGCACAAAGAACGTTCTAGACTCAGAACTGAGGAACACACAACTGCAGCTGCTGAACAGACAGAACCTCAGCAGCTCAGTGGAGACTCTCAGTTGAGGCTCAGTAGAAACTCTCAGTGGAGACTCTCAGTGGAGACTCTCAGTGGAGACTCTCAGTGGAGACTCAGTGGAGACACTCAGTAGAGAGACTCAGTGGAGACTCTCAGTGGAGACTCTCAGTGGAGACTCAGTAGAGACACTCAGTAGAGAGACTCAGTGGAGACTCTCAGTTGAGACTCAGTAGAAACTCTCAGTAGAGAGACTCAGTGGAGACTCTCAGTGGAGACTCTCAGTTGAGACTCTCAGTTGAGACTCTCAGTAGAGAGACTCAGTGGAGACTCTCAGTGGAGACTCTCAGTGGAGACTCTCAGTGGAGACTCAGTGGAGACTCTCAGTGGAGACTCAGTGGAGACTCTCAGTAGAGACTCTCAGTTAAGACTCAGTAGAAACTCTCAGTAGAGAGACTCAGTGGAGACTCTTAGTTGAGACACTCAGTTGAGACACTCAGTAGAGACACTCAGTAGAGACTCTCAGTAGAGACTCTCAGTTAAGACTCAGTAGAAACTCTCAGTAGAGAGACTCAGTGGAGACTCTTAGTTGAGACACTCAGTAGAGAGACTCAGTGGAGACTCTCAGTAGAAACTCTCAGTAGAGACTCTCAGTTGAGACTCAGTAGAACCTCTCAGTGGAGACTCTCAGTGGAGACTCTCAGTGGAGACTCTCAGTGGAGACTCAGTAGAAACTCTCAGTAGAGAGACTCAGTAGAGACTCTCAGTTGAGACTCTCAGTTGAGACTCAGTAGAAACTCTCAGTAGAGAGACTCAGTAGAGACTCTTAGTTGAGACTCTCAGTAGAGAGACTCAGTAGAGACTCTCAGTTGAGACTCAGTAGAAACTCTCAGTAGAGAGACTCAGTGGAGACTCTCAGTTGAGACTCTCAGTGGAGACTTTCTGTAGAGACTCTCAGTGGAGAGACTTTCTGTAGAGACTCAGTGGAGACTCTCAGTTGAGACTCTCAGTGGAGACTTTCTGTAGAGACTCTCAGTGGAGAGACTTTCTGTAGAGACTCAGTGGAGAGACTCTCAGTGGAGAATCTCAGTGGAGACTTTCTGTAGAGACTCAGTGGAGAGACTATCAGTAGAAACTCTCAGTGGAGAATCTCAGTGGAGACTTTCTGTAGAGACTCAGTGGAGAGACTTTCTGTAGAGACTCAGTGGAGAGATTCTCAGTGGAGAGACTCTCAGTGGAGACTTTCTGTAGAGACTCAGTGGAGAGATTCTCAGTGGAGACTCAGTAGAAACTCTCAGTAGAGAGACACACAGTGGAGACACAGTGGAGACTCTCAGTGTAGAGACTCAGTAGAGACTCGGGATGTGCTGAGGTACCTGGGATGAAGCTCTTTAGTGCGCAGGAAGTTGAGAATGGGGGCGAACAGAGACGGATCTCGATCGATGAAGATCTAAACACAAAAACACAAACATAAATAAACACAAACATAAATAAACACTGAGTTTAAACCACACATACGTCCCAATTTGAACCCATTAAAGGCTCCAGGTGAATCATGGGATAGCACAGTGAGGAGTAGGGAAGTAGGAGATTTGGGACGCACAAGTCATGTGACTCCGCTGCAAGTTGCTCCTCCAGCTGGTTTTTATTAGCACCACTAAAGTTCTGAATGAGTTAATTACTATAATTAAACATTAGAATTTCTACGTTTCAGCATCTGATGTGTGATCTACGTTCTGATTCAAACATGACTAAGATTTACACATCATTTCATTCTGTTTTTATTTACACACAGTGTTCCAGCTCTTTGGAATTGGGGTTGTACAACGATGATGATGGTGAGAATAATGATGATGATGGTGAGAATAATGATGATGATGGTGAGAATAATGATGATGATGATGAGGATGATGATGATGATGATGATGACGATAATATGAGGGAATATAGGAAACTCTTACCGCTCCTGTTTCATCTTTCAATGTTGATATTCGTCCACTCAGGAGACTAAACACACAAACACAAACACATTCAACGTCTAAAAATGTTTGTGGAACAACAAATAATAACAGCTTTAATCTAAGAGACTTATCTCACAGTGCCCCCTAGTGGTGAGACAACTGTAGTGTAAAAGTCTCCTGATCTGAGAGTGTAAAAGTGTTTATCTAATCAATAAGTGTCTGATCACCAGTAAGAAGAGCAGATCTGATCAGAACAGATGTAAATAATCAGACATACAATACAAAGTAAGATGAATATGTTATTGTGAGAGAAGTAGATCAGATCTTGATCCAGTTTGAAGAACAAAGTTAGGTTCCAGATTTCTCCTGGACGCCCCAGACATTGTATGAATGTGTTCAGTTCCTTCAGCAGCAAATCTTGATTTATCTTAATGAAGTACTGAGCAGTCAAAGCAGGTATTAGATCAGAACTGATAATAATACTGGGTTGTTTAGGAGAAGCTTGGAAAGAGTTAAATAAACACACTGACGTATGGAAAACACTACTTACTCTATTAATACTGATTAATATTTAATAATAAAGTGTAAAAGCTCTACTTACTCTATTAATACTGATTAATATTTAATAATAAAGTGTAAAAGCACTACTTACTCTATTAATACTGATTAATATTTAATAATAAAGTGTAAAAGCTCTACTTACTCTATTAATACTGATTAATATTTAATAATAAAGTGTAAAAGCTCTACTTACTCTATTAATACTGTTTAATATTTAATAATAAAGTGTAAAAGCACTACTTACTCTATTAATACTGTTTAATATTTAATAATAAAGTGTAAAAGCACTACTTACTCTATTAATACTGATTAATATTTAATAATAAAGTGTAAAAGCACTACTTACTCTATTAATACTGATTAATATTTAATAATAAAGTGTAAAAGCTCTACTTACTCTATTAATACTGATTAATATTTAATAATAAAGTGTAAAAGCTCTACTTACTCTATTAATACTGTTTAATATTTAATAATAAAGTGTAAAAGCACTACTTACTCTATTAATACTGATTAATATTTAATAATAAAGTGTAAAAGCACTACTTACTCTATTAATACTGATTAATATTTAATAATAAAGTGTAAAAGCTCTACTTACTCTATTAATACTGATTAATATTTAATAATAAAGTGTAAAAGCTCTACTTACTCTATTAATACTGTTTAATATTTAATAATAAAGTGTAAAAGCACTACTTACTCTATTAATACTGATTAATATTTAATAATAAAGTGTAAAAGCTCTACTTACTCTATTAATACTGTTTAATATTTAATAATAAAGTGTAAAAGCACTACTTACTCTATTAATACTGATTAATATTTAATAATAAAGTGTAAAAGCTCTACTTACTCTATTAATACTGATTAATATTTAATAATAAAGTGTAAAAGCTCTACTTACTCTATTAATACTGATTAATATTTAATAATAAAGTGTAAAAGCTCTACTTACTCTATTAATACTGTTTAATATTTAATAATAAAGTGTAAAAGCACTACTTACTCTATTAATACTGATTAATATTTAATAATAAAGTGTAAAAGCACTACTTACTCTATTAATACTGATTAATATTTAATAATAAAGTGTAAAAGCTCTACTTACTCTATTAATACTGATTAATATTTAATAATAAAGTGTAAAAGCTCTACTTACTCTATTAATACTGTTTAATATTTAATAATAAAGTGTAAAAGCACTACTTACTCTATTAATACTGATTAATATTTAATAATAAAGTGTAAAAGCTCTACTTACTCTATTAATACTGTTTAATATTTAATAATAAAGTGTAAAAGCACTACTTACTCTATTAATACTGATTAATATTTAATAATAAAGTGTAAAAGCTCTACTTACTCTATTAATACTGATTAATATTTAATAATAAAGTGTAAAAGCTCTACTTACTCTATTAATACTGATTAATATTTAATAATAAAGTGTAAAAGCTCTACTTACTCTATTAATACTGTTTAATATTTAATAATAAAGTGTAAAAGCACTACTTACTCTATTAATACTGATTAATATTTAATAATAAAGTGTAAAAGCTCTACTTACTCTATTAATACTGATTAATATTTAATAATAAAGTGTAAAAGCTCTACTTACTCATATACTGATTAATATTTAATAATAAAGTGTAAAAGCTCTACTTACTCTATTAATACTGATTAATATTTAATAATAAAGTGGAAAAGATCTACTTACTCTATTAATACTGATTAATATTTAATAATAAAGTGTAAAACCACTAATAACATTTATCCTTACATATCTCTACATGTTTGAACTGAAACGGCAAGAAAAAGACCAAAAAATATTATATAAATTAAATTAAAGCACAGAATGATCCCTGGTTCCTGCTGACTGAAGGGGTTAACGAGCAGAAAGAAACCGACCTGGAGAAGAAGGAGTCCGGGACCCACGTCAGAGTCTGCTTGGAGGTGCTGAACCTGAAGGAGAGGATTGACAGTTTCGGGTTAGAGGTCATACTACAGTAATGACTATGGTGGAGCTCCAGACCTTCGTTTTCAGTCATTTACAAACAAGATAATACAAAAAATATTTACATTTTAAAGAAATTTAAGAGAATACAACTGAATGTGATTACAATAATAGATTTAAAAGCAAAAAAATAAAACATCAATTAAAACAACAGTATAAAAAACCGAGTTGACAATAATGGTCATAATTACACTGCAGCTTTTATGATCTGACAGCATTAAATACTCACTTTCTGGCCATTTTATCAGAAATATAGCGTCAACAATGATCCAAATTCAGTTATATACCACATACAAACATTACAGAGTCTAACTCTATAGCTCACTTTACACTAACAATAATATAATTATCATATAATTCATCTAATATTACCTAATATATTAACAACACAAATATTATATACTATTCACAGACTACAAAGAAGGAAATGGTTAAACAATTAAATTACAATCAGTTTCTGCGATTTAAAAAATTCTGCATAAAGCAACATACAGATCCAGTCAGATCTGTTCACAGTGGTGGTGAATGGAACCAGACGTCCACCTCTAAAAGATCCTCACAGAAAGTTCTTACAGTAGATGTTATAAATACACTGTCTGATTCTGAGACTCTGTTTATGATAGTTTAGAGAAGATCTCAGTCTTAAACTCCATTCATGGTGGAGGGATACATGCAGGACGCTGTGAGGTTCAAATAGTCCCCAAAGAAAACCTAGTATTTTCAGATCCTCCACATTTTACCATCAACATCCAGATAAACTCAGAAGACACGTGTAGCTTCACTGGTGGGTTTCATAGTAAATACAGTGTGTAGATTAGTGTTGTAGACATGGAGACCCCTGGTTACCATCACCACCACTGTAAACACCATCAACCCCACTGTAAACACCATCACCTCCACTGTAAACATCATCACCACCACTGTAAACTCCATCACCACCACTGTAAACACCATCACCACCACTGTAAACACCATCACCACCACTGTAAACACCACCACCACCACTGTAAACAACATTACCACCACTGTAAACACCATCACCACCACTGTAAACACCATCACCACCACTGTAAACACCACCACCACTACTGTAAACACCACTACTGTAAACACCCCCACCACCACCACTGTAAACATCACCACCACCACTGTAAACACCATCACCACTACCACTGTAAACACCACCACCACCACTGTAAACACCATCACCACTACCACTGTAAACACCATCACCACTACCACTGTAAACACCATCACCACTACACTGTAAACACCATCACCACTACACTGTAAACACCATCACCACTACTGTAAACATCACCACCACTGTAAACACCAACATCACTGTAAACACCACCACCACCACCACTGGAAACACCATCACCACCACTGGAAACATCACCACCACTGTAAACACCATCACCACCACTGTAAACAACATTACCACCACTGTAAACACCATCACCACCACTGTAAACACCACCACCACCACTGTAAACACCATCACCACCACTGTAAACACCACCACCACCACTGTAAACATCACCACCACCACTGTAAACACCATCACCACCACTACTGTAAACTCCATCACCACCACTACTGTAAACTCCATCACCACCACCACTGTAAACACCATCACCACCACTGTAAACACCATCACCACTACTGTAAACTCCATCACCACCACTACTGTAAACTCCATCACCACCACCACTGTAAACACCATCACCACCACTGTAAACACCATCACCACTACCACTGTAAACACCATCACCACCACTGTAAACACCATCACCACTACCACTGTAAACACCATCATCACTACTGTAAACATCACCACCACTGTAAACACCAACATCACTGTAAACACCACCACCACCACCACTGTAAACACCATCACCACCACTGGAAACATCACCACCACTGTAAACACCATCACCACCACCACTGTAAACACCATCACCTCCACTGTAAACACCATCACCACCACTACTGTAAACTCCATCACCACCACCACTGTAAACACCATCACCACCACTACTGTAAACTCCATCACCACCACCACTGTAAACACCATCACCACCACTAACGTAAACACCATCACCACCACTGTAAACACCATCACCACCACCACTGTAAACACCATCACCACCACTACTGTAAACTCCATCACCACCACCACTGTAAACACCCTCACCACCACTGTAAACACCATCACCTCCACTGTAAACACCATCACCACCACTACTGTAAACTCCATCACCACCACCACTGTAAACACCATCACCTCCACTGTAAACACCATCACCACCACTACTGTAAACTCCATCACCACCACTACTGTAAACTCCATCACCACCACTGTAAACACCATCACCACTACTGTAAACACCATCACCACCACTACTGTAAACTCCATCACCACCACTGTAAACACCATCACCACTACTGTAAACACCATCACCACCACTACTGTAAACTCCATCACCACCACTACTGTAAACTCCATCACCACCAACGTAAACAACGTCTCACACCAAAACTACACTCAATCTATCCGTGTACATCTCACACACTGAATTATGGAGAGTATTTCGGTGGAGTTGCCCTTCGTTCAGCTGTTTATATCGAATCGCAGCTTCAACAACAAATATTGAACCGAATCGTCGCTCAGACTCGCGTTTCTACTCCAACTCTGACTTTAGACGACGTAGAGGAGAATATCAGACACAGTTTACAGGGTTTAAGCAGTAAAATCTCCTGATTTGGAGTAAAATGAGTCCGTTAAAGACGGAAAAGTCTCAGGATGTGAGAGAACTCGCCTCTTCCCTCCGACGTTTAAATGAATGATTTCTCCGGCCGCTCGCGCCATTTCAGCCTCCGGGTCACATGCACATGTTTAATCAGCCTTTACAATAAAAATCAGCTCCTTTATAAACTTTAAAAAACAACAAAAACAAACAAAAACAGTAAATAAACACAGGAATCCACCCAAAACTCCTCTCACTGCACGCTTCCGGCTTCAGCCCTGATTTCCGCTGCTGGTCCACGCAACAGCGCCCCAGCGGCGCCGCGCGGAACTGCAGGTGAGGTTACCAGAGACAAGAGAGCCGATCCGGAGCGACTCGTGCGTTTTAAATACACTTATATATCGATTTATATGTAGTTTATTAACTGTACATATCGATTATCGATTACTGAAGAATATGTAGGACAAAGTTAGAAGTAAATCACTTCATCGTCTTCTTCGTCAGAAGATTTGCTTTAAATACCAGCTGTAAACATAAACTATACTGTATATATATCACATTATAAGCGATATATATAAAACTAACATCTGAGTCATGTTTAAGTTACTAATAGTGCTTTAGAACTGATTTACATGTTTTTAGTGTAGTACAGTGGAGTAGACGCGCAACTGCAATGAATGTGTTCAACCACCAGGTGGCAGTAAAGTGCACTGATTTTAAAAGCAGTAACGAACCTTTTAAGACACATATATATATAAAACAATACGACTGCTAAACGCCAGAGGGCGCCAACGAGCGAGTATCGCTGCTCTGTTTCTTCAGAGACAGAAGTTCTGAACCATCCAAAGCTCTGATGATCTGATCACACGAGGCTGAAGTTGTGCTTCCTGTTCTCCAGCTCCTTTTTGGAATTCTCTCTCTTTACAGCAGCAGTCCTGAGCTGGAGGTTCGGGAAGCAGCCTTGTGACTGGAACGTTGCCAGTTTGATCCCATAAACCCAAAGTACACGATTGAAGTGCCCCCAGGCGCTGTGGTAGGACTGCCCACCGCTACGGGCTCCATGTTTCACTGCCCCCTAGTGTGTCTGTTCACTAGTGTGTGTATATATTTGAGTGCTTCACTGCCCCCTAGTGTGTCTGTTCACTAGTGTGTGTGTATATGTGTGTTTCAGTGCCCCCTAGTGTGTCTGTTCACTAGTGTGTGTGTATATTTGAGTGCTTCACTGCCCCCTAGTGTGTCTGTTCACTAGTGTGTGTGTATATGTGAGTGCTTTACTGCCCCCTAGTGTGTCTGTTCACTAGCGTGTGTGTGTATATGTGTGTTTCAGTGCCCCTAGTGTGTCTGTTCACTAGTGTGTGTGTATATGTGTGTTTCAGTGCCCCTAGTGTGTATGTTCACTAGTGTGTGTGTATATTTGAGTGCTTCACTGCCTCCTAGTGTGTCTGTTCACTAGTGTGTGTGTATATGTGTGTTTCAGTGCCCCTAGTGTGTATGTTCACTAGTGTGTGTGTGTGTATATGTGTGTTTCAGTGCCCCTAGTGTGTCTGTTCACTAGTGTGTGTGTATATTTGAGTGCTTCACTGCCCCCTAGTGTGTCTGTTCACTAGTGTGTGTGTATATGTGTGTTTCAGTGCCCCTAGTGTGTCTGTTCACTAGTGTGTGTGTATATGTGTGTTTCAGTGCCCCTAGTGTGTATGTTCACTAGTGTGTGTGTATATTTGAGTGCTTCACTGCCTCCTAGTGTGTCTGTTCACTAGTGTCTGTGTATATTTGAGTGCTTCACTGCCTCCTAGTGTGTCTGTTCACTAGTGTGTGTGTATATGTGTGTTTCAGTGCCCCTAGTGTGTATGTTCACTAGTGTCTGTGTATATTTGAGTGCTTCACTGCCTCCTAGTGTGTCTGTTCACTAGTGTCTGTGTATATTTGAGTGCTTCACTGCCTCCTAGTGTGTATGTTCACTAGTGTGTGTGTGTATATGTGTGTTTCAGTGCCCCTAGTGTGTATGTTCACTAGTGTGTGTGTATATTTGAGTGCTTCACTGCCTCCTAGTGTGTCTATTCACTAGTGTCTGTGTATATGTGTGTTTCAGTGCCCCTAGTGTGTATGTTCACTAGTGTGTGTGTATATTTGAGTGCTTCACTGCCCCCTAGTGTGTATGTTCACTAGTGTGTGTGTATATTTGAGTGCTTCACTGCCCCCTAGTGTGTATGTTCACGAGTGTGTGTGTATATTTGAGTGCTTCACTGCCCCCTAGTGTGTCTGTTCACTAGCAGTATTGTTAGCTTGGTTAAAGCATGTTTCTCCATATTAAATACTAAAACTAACATTTAATGTAGAAAACAATAAAGTCCTGATCATGTTTTAAATCTAGAATACATACGTCTTTAATCTGTTACAGTCTCTGGAATTTTACATTTCCTCTGAGCTGAAGGGTCCCTAAACACAAACCCTTCAAATTATTCAAATGATATGATAAAAAATATTAATCATTTAAATCACTTTTTACACTTTATATTATATTTATATTATATTCAGGGGTTAGGTCACTGATTTTCAACAAAACAATCATTTAATAGTAATTTAAAGTACAAATTATACATACAATAAAAAACATAATTTACCATTCAGTTCAGTATTTTAGTCGTTGATTATTTTAACAGATTTTTAAAATTTCCTGTGAGTAAATAGATTAAAATTACATGTAATAAAAATTAACATTTATTAAACAAAAACTACACTGACCAACATATACTGTTTACAGAAATAGAATATAATGTATATAAATTTAGAATATACAATCACATTTGGGTGAATTTTTATGTTGTTATTTTGGTGAAATGCTGTATGTCAGTAGGTGAACCTGTGAAACTACTGATTTACTGTAAAAAGCAGGATTTCTAAAAACTGAATTTAAATCTGTAATTTTACGTACATTTACTGTCAGTTGACATGTGGTATCTCAGTTATTGAACTTTTTTGTCCCTTTTTAACGTCTTTTATTTTAACGTTTTCGATTCAACGATTCAAATTTGATTGATAATAAAATTATGATTTATAATTATTTAATTATACAACTATTGACGATTTCTATGCCATTTTATGATATTATGTTCAGCTATCAGTCATGAATGGGCTAAAGAACAGTGGGTTTAGCTCAGATTTGAACTGATGCTGATAATTTTCTTGCTGTTTTCTACCTTTTCTGAGAATTTCATGAAAATCTGTAAATTGAAATTTTTGCTTTTTTTTACATTTCTGCAGGAATATTAACAATAAAATACAACAATAAAACTAATTTCTATATTTTTTAAAAAATCTGATAAATAATTAAACATAAACCTGAGAAAATAGACTGAATATATTTTGATGCTTATAAAAACAGACCTGTGCAAAAGTTTGGGCGCCCAAGAATGTTGATGTTGTTAGCGTAAATAAGTGTAAACACTTTGTCTACAAAGAACACACTAAAATATGGATTTTTTTCGGCACAGTTACTTTCTTTTTAAATTTCTATAACAAATACCACAAATTCGGCATAATGTTTGTACAAGCCACACTTTTCACAATATGTTAAATTAAATTATTTTAATAATAATAAAAAAATCATTAAACAGTAATTTTGAAATGTGCAGAAGTGAGTTCCCTGTTGTTTTAACTTAATTTAACTTACATACACATGTATTAATAATCAGCCACTGATTATAAATACAAAGTGTAAATATATACAGTGAAAGTTATACAGTAATGCACAGCAAGTAGTTAATATACAAATATATATAATAATTATTGGAAAAAAATGATACATGCGGTGGATTTGTGGGGACGGGGAGTTAAAACATATAGAATTGTTGAGCTGTTATTTAATCTGTGCTCATAAATCAGACTGTATCGTGCGTCCAGTTCCACCTTCAGAACCGTTCAGTCTCAGATTTAGTGCAAAAGAAAAATTGCATAAATTCTATTTTAACGTTTTTATTTCTCATCTTTTTCACCACATTTAATCTACATTGCATATCCTCCTCTGTAGTTATATTAGCTGTAATATTGCATAATAACGTATGCATAAAACTAGAGCTGCATATCCAAATATAAGCAAATATAAACAAATAAAATTAATACATTAATAAAAAGGATTTTTTTAAAATCAGCAGAATTAGCCGATCAAAAATAACACACAATTATCAATTTCAGATTTAAAAGAGGTTTCTGAAATTGACAGACCCCACCATGTCTTTCTTTCTTCTGGGATATAAAACTCAAACATAGCCAGAGTGACAATGTAAAAAACTAAATAAAAATAAAAACTGAATAAAAATAAAAACTGAATAAAAATAAAGAAGTAAAGACTCGACAGCCCTGATTCATGCTGTACGGCTGTGGAGCGCAAAGCTGTTATTATACAGCGACATTTCCTCAGAACAGCAGCGCAACCTGCAAAAACAAACATATAAACAATGTGATGTGATATCCCTGCCTTGTCTAACGAGTCTAACTATCATATACAGATTAGACTGTTTCTCGGCTGTATTAGTTTAAAATCAGCTCATTTAGCCTTTAAACCGTCACAACAACAACAAGTGGGGTTGGGTGGGGTTGGGATAGGGTTGGGTGGGGTTGGGATGGGGTTGGGATGGGGTTGTGTGGGGTTGGGATGGGGTTGGGTGGGGTTGGGATAGGGTTGGGATGGGGTTGGGTAGGGTTGGGATGGGGTTGGGTAGGGTTGGGATGGGGTTGGGTAGGGTTGGGATGGGGTTGGGTGGGGTTGGGATGGGGTTGGGTGGGGTTGGGATGGGGTTGGGTGGGGTTGGGATAGGGTTGGGTGGGGTTGGGATGGGTTTGGGTTTGGGATGGGGTTGGGATGGGGTTGGGTGGGGTTGGGTGGGGTTGGGATGGGGTTGGGTGGGGTTGGGATGGGGTTGGGTGGGGTTGGGATAGGGTTGGGATGGGGTTGGGTAGGGTTGGGATGGGGTTGGGTGGGGTTGGGATGGGGTTGGGTGGGGTTGGGATAGGGTTGGGTGGGGTTGGGATGGGTTTGGGTTTGGGTTTGGGATGGGGTTGGGATGGGGTTGGGTGGGGTTGGGATGGGGTTGGGATGGGGTTGGGATGGGGTTGGGATGGGTTTGGGTTTGGGATGGGGTTGGGATGGGGTTGGGTGGGGTTGGGATGGGGTTGGGATGGGGTTGGGATGGGTTTGGGTTTGGGATGGGGTTGGGATGGGGTTGGGTGGGGTTGGGATGGGGTTGGGTGGGGTTGGGATGGGTTTGGGATGGGGTTGGGTGAAATCAGGGACTAAAACAATTGTAAAACCATATAAAAAAATATAAAACCTAAAACCAATTTTAGCCTCTGCTGTAAAGACTCTGCGGGGCAGCGAGTGGTTGGAAAATGGTTGTGTAATAAAATATGTTTATAATCTATAATTGGACCTCAAAACATGCTGTATATGGGCTCTTGGGTATTAAGGCCTAGTCAGGTTTATTTAGATGTGAATATTTGTTTTTATGCCTTTGTTAAAAATTAGTTAGAGACATTAGTTGGAAAACATGGCTGTCCCCAAACTTCTGAGCGGCAGTGTGGGCTCCGGGCTGTTCTCCGTCTGCCGGGCAGTGAAATCAGAGGCGCAGCTCGTGCTGAAAAGCTTTATTCTGTTTTCATGCAGCGCTTTGATACTGCAGACTGGACGGGAACAGAAACTCAACTCACATTTAAACACTGCGGTGGGATGACAGGAAGACCAGCCGTAACAGACATGCCTGAGTTATCATTACCTGCACGAGCTCCTCACCCACAACGACGTTTACTCTTCACTTTATATGAAATAAGAACTTTAAAACATCAAACAACAACAAACAATCCTCAAAATCAGTGTCTGAGGCGTAAACAGAGATTCAGAGAGGTTTAGTGTGAAATGGTTCAGATCATGTTTACAGTGGTGGTGATGGTGTTTACAGTGGTGGTGATGGTGTTTACAGTGGTGGTGATGGTGTTTACAGTGGTGGTGATGGTGTTTACAGTGGTGGTGGTGGTGTTTACAGTAGTGGTGATGGTGTTTACAGTGGTGGTGATGGTGTTTACAGTGGTGGTGATGGTGTTTACAGTGGTGGTGATGGTGTTTACAGTGGTGGTGGTGGTGTTTACAGTGGTGCTGGTGGTGTGTACAGTGGTGGTGATGGTGTTTACAGTGGTGGTGATGGTGTTTACAGTGGTGGTGGTGGTGTGTACAGTGGTGGTGATGGTGTTTACAGTGGTGGTGGTGGTGTGTACAGTGGTGGTGATGGTGTTTACAGTGATGGTGTTTACAGTGGTGGTGTTTACAGTGGTGGTGATGGTGTTTACAGTGGTGGTGATGGTGTTTACAGTGGTGTTGATGATGTTTACAGTGGTGGTGATGGTGTTTACAGTGGTGGTGATGGTGTTTACAGTGGTGGTGGTGGTGTGTACAGTGGTGGTGATGGTGTTTACAGTGGTGGTGATGGTGTTTACAGTGGTGATGGTGTGTACAGTGGTGGTGTTTACAGTGGTGGTGATGGTGTTTACAGTGGTGGTGATGGTGTGTACAGTGGTGGTGGTGGTGTTTACAGTGGTGGTGGTGGTGTGTACAGTGGTGGTGATGGTGTTACAGTGGTGGTGGTGGTGTGTACAGTGGTGGTGATGGTGTGTACAGTGGTGGTGATGGTGTTTACAGTGGTGGTGGTGGTGTGTACAGTGGTGGTGATGGTGTTTACAGTGGTGGTGATGGTGTTTACAGTGATGGTGTTTACAGTGGTGGTGTTTACAGTGGTGGTGATGGTGTTTACAGTGGTGGTGATGGTGTTTACAGTGGTGTTGATGATGTTTACAGTGGTGATGATGGTGTTTACAGTGGTGGTGATGGTGTTTACAGTGAAGGTGATGGTGTGCACAGTGGTGGTGATGGTGTGTACAGTGGTGGTGATGGTGTGTACAGTGGTGGTGATGGTGTTTACAGTGGTGATGTTTACAGTGGTGGTGATGGTGTTTACAGTGGTGGTGTTTACAGTGGTGGTAATGGTATTTACAGTGGTGGTGGTGGTGTTTACAGTGGTGGTGATGGTATTTACAGTGGTGGTGATGGTGTTTACAGTGGTGGTGATGGTGTGTACAGTGGTTCTGTAAATACAAATGTGGAAGATCTGAAAATACTAGGTTTTCTTTGTGGACTATTTGAACCTCACAGCGTCCTGCATGTATCCCTCCACCATGAATGGAGTTTAAGACTGAGATCTTCTCTAAACTATCATAAACAGCGTCTCAGAATCAGACAGTGTATTTATAACATCTACTGTAGGAACTTTCTGTGAGGAGCTTCTAGAGGTGGACGTCTGGTTCCATTCACCACCACTGTGAACAGATCTGAGTAGCTTTCTCTAGCATGGAGCATCTACATAAATAAACTGTTGGAATTCTTCTTAAAGGAAACACAGATATGACAGGCTGGTTCCTGCAAAAACACTTTAAACAGGATGTGAGAGCCGGCCAGGTTATTTTAGTCATTTCCCATTATACTCTTAACAGGAAAGGGGCATTAAAAAGGGGAACTCCACCAATTTTTGAAATTTGTGAATTCATTTAATAGTTAAGATGTAAATGCTCTGTTCTAGATACAGTCAGAACTGTTCACAGTGGAGGTGAATGGAACCAGACGTCTACCTCTAAAAGCTCCTCACAGAAAGTTCTTACAGTAGATGTTATAAATACACTGTCTGATTCTGAGACGCTGTTTATGGTAGTTTAGAGAAGATCTCAGTCTTAAACTCCATTCATGGTGGAGGGATACATGCAGGACGCTGTGAGGTTCAAATAGTCCCCAAAGAAAACCTAGTATTTTCAGATCTTCCACATTTTACCATCAACATCCAGATAAACTCAGAAGACACGTGTAGCTTCACTGGTGGGTTTCATAGTAAATACAATGTGTAGATTAGTGTTGTAGACATGGAGA
Organism: Megaleporinus macrocephalus; assembly: GCA_021613375.1. NCBI lineage: Eukaryota > Metazoa > Chordata > Actinopteri > Characiformes > Anostomidae > Megaleporinus > Megaleporinus macrocephalus. The sequence continues at coordinate 47,754,222 of CM038711.1, forward strand.
CCCCTGGTTACCATCACCACCATTGTAAACACCATCACCACCACTGTAAACACCATCACCACCATTGTAAACACCATCATCACCACCACTGTAAACAGCATCACCACCACTGTAAACACCATCACCACCACTGTAAACATCATCTCACACTATACCCACTTTGAATCATTGTGTTTACATCTCACACACTCAATTATGCAGATTGTGTTTTTAAAAAATGGGTGGCATTCTCCTTCTATGCTATGGTTCATTGTCCTAAGTAAGGAGGAAACCATGCAGAGCACATTTGAGACACTTCACACCCTCATATGCATATAAGCTTCCCTTTATTTGTGAACAGACCATTAGATTCCCAGTTAAAAGTTTTGCTTAACATGCTCAACAATATCATACGGTCAGTCGTGTCGTTGTGGTCTACAAAGTGTCGAGAAGAGAATCGAAAAAACTTGGAAGAACCAAATAAGTTAACAGTATAAAAACAGCAAAATAACAGAAAAATTAAAAAAAACAGACAAACATGCTCCTCTGAGGAAAACAAACGCAATATTAAGAAACTTTTGGCATATTTCCATTCTCTTCAGCATTAGATCCGATAAGGTTAGATGTGGAGACACACGATATACAAATAGACAGTTTACACCTATAGGATTCGTCTCTGAACAAATTAAAAAATAAATATCATCAGCTACGTCGTAGTAACATCTCTCAGAGTTTCATGTGTATGTGTTAACCTGTCCCTTCCGCTCTTTGGCCCATACGCTGGCTGCTGAGTGTCGTTCTCTCCAGCAGCCAGCAGGGGGCGCTCGGCGCCGGTGTAGTCCGGCGGACAGCGAGAGCGCAGTGCGCCCCGTACTGTCAGCGCAGTCCCGTCACGTCCGGCAGCCTGATTTCAATCAGGTCCTCTTTTAGAACACTATAAGCTCGGAGGGGTAGAGGGCGCTGTGGAGTCAGCGCTCACTTCTTCTTGCCTGTTTTCTTCTCTGGTTTGTCGCCTTTGTCTGAGCGTTCGGAGCCGCGGTCGGCCCGGTCTGACCGCTCACCCCTCTCCGAGCCGCCCGCCCTGCTGCCGTCCCGCCGCGTGCCCTCGTCGGTGGATGAGGTAGTAGGAAGATGAGGCTGCCCCCATTTGGCGATCTCCTCGTGTTCGGTAATACTCGTGGAGATACTGGCGGTCCATCCCTTCAGATCGTCCTGCGGGTCGAGAAGATTATATACTCAGAACTCAGACTATACACTCAGAACTCTGACTATACACTCAGAACTCTGATTATACACACAGAACTCTGATTATACACTCAGAACTCTGATTATACACTCAGAACTCTGATTATACACACAGAACTCTGATTATACACTCAGAACTCTGACTATACACTCAGAACTCTGACTATACACTCAGAACTCTGATTATACACTCAGAACTCTGACTATACACTCAGAACTCTGATTATACACACAGAACTCTGACTATACACTCAGAACTCTGACTATACACTCAGAACTCTGATTATACACACAGAACTCTGATTATACACTCAGAACTCTGACTATACACTCAGAACTCTGACTATACACTCAGAACTCTGACTATACACTCAGAACTCTGATTATACACTCAGAACTCTCATTATACACTCAGAACTCTGATTATACACTCAGAACTCTCATTATACACTCAGAACTCTGACTATACACTCAGAACTCTGACTATACACTCAGAACTCTCATTATACACTCAGAACTCTGACTATACACTCAGAACTCTGACTATACACTCAGAACTCTCATTATACACTCAGAACTCTGATTATACACTCAGAACTCTCATTATACACTCAGAACTCTGACTATACACTCAGAACTCTGATTATACACTCAGAACTCTGATTATACACTCATAACTCTCATTATACACTCAGAACTCTGACTATACACTCAGAACTCTCATTATAAACTCAGAACTCTGAACTCTGATTATACACTCAGAACTCTGACTATACACTCAGAACTCTGATTATACACTCAGAACTCTGACTATACACTCAGAACTCTGATTATACACTCAGAACTCTGACTATACACTCAGAACTCTGATTATACACTCATAACTCTCATTATACACTCAGAACTCTGATTATACACTCAGAACTCTGACTATACACTCAGAACTCTGATTATACACTCAGAACTCTGACTATACACACAGAACTCTGATTATACACTCAGAACTCTGACTATACACTCAGAACTCTGACTATACACTCAGAACTCTGATTATACACACAGAACTCTGATTATACACTCAGAACTCTGACTATACACTCAGAACTCTGACTATACACTCAGAACTCTCATTATACACTCAGAACTCTGATTATACACTCAGAACTCTGACTATACACTCAGAACTCTGACTATACACTCAGAACTCTGACTATACACTCAGAACTCTCATTATACACTCAGAACTCTGACTATACACTCAGAACTCTGATTATACACTCAGAACTCTGATTATACACTCATAACTCTCATTATACACTCAGAACTCTGACTATACACTCAGAACTCTCATTATAAACTCAGAACTCTGAACTCTGATTATACACTCAGAACTCTGACTATACACTCAGAACTCTGATTATACACTCAGAACTCTGACTATACACTCAGAACTCTGATTATACACTCAGAACTCTCATTATACACTCAGAACTCTCATTATACACTCAGAACTCTGACTATACACTCAGAACTCTCATTATACACTCAAAACTCTGATTATACACTCAGAACTCTGATTATACACTCAAAACTCTGATTATACACTCAGAACTCTGACTATACATTCAGAACTCTCATTATACACTCAGAACTCTCATTATACACTGAGAACTCTGACTACACACTCAGAACTATCATTATACACTCAGAACTCTCATTATACACTCATAACTCTCATTATACACTGAGAACTCTCATTATAAACTCAGAACTCTCATTATACACTCAGAACTCTGACTATACACTCAGAACTCTGACTATACACTCAGAACTCTGATTATACACTCAGAACTCTCATTATAAACTCAGAACTCTCATTATACACTCAGAACTCTGACTATACACTCATAACTCTCATTATACACTCAGAACTCTGATTATACACTCAGTACTCTCATTATAAACTCAGAACTCACATTATACACTCAGAACTCTGACTATACACTGAGAGCTCTCATTATACACTCAGAGCTCTCATTATACACTTAGAACTCTGATTATACACTCAGAACTCTCATACACTCAGAACTCTGACTCTACACTCAGAACTCTCATTATACATTCAGAACTCTGATTATACACTCAGAACTCTGATTACACACTCAAAACTCTCATTATAAACTCAGAACTCTCATAAACTCAGAACTCTCATTATACACTCAGAACTCTGATTATACACTGAGAACTCTGACTATACACTCAGAACTCTGATTATACACACAGAACTCTGACTATACACTCAGAACTCTGACTATACACTCAGAACTCTGATTATACACACAGAACTCTGATTATACACTCAGAACTCTGACTATACACTCAGAACTCTGACTATACACTCAGAACTCTGATTATACACTCAGAACTCTCATTATACACTCAGAACTCTGATTATACACTCAGAACTCTCATTATACACTCAGAACTCTGACTATACACTCAGAACTCTGACTATACACTCAGAACTCTCATTATACACTCAGAACTCTGACTATACACTCAGAACTCTGACTATACACTCAGAACTCTCATTATACACTCAGAACTCTGATTATACACTCAGAACTCTCATTATACACTCAGAACTCTGACTATACACTCAGAACTCTGATTATACACTCAGAACTCTGATTATACACTCATAACTCTCATTATACACTCAGAACTCTGACTATACACTCAGAACTCTCATTATAAACTCAGAACTCTGAACTCTGATTATACACTCAGAACTCTGACTATACACTCAGAACTCTGATTATACACTCAGAACTCTGACTATACACTCAGAACTCTGATTATACACTCAGAACTCTGACTATACACTCAGAACTCTGATTATACACTCATAACTCTCATTATACACTCAGAACTCTGATTATACACTCAGAACTCTGACTATACACTCAGAACTCTGATTATACACTCAGAACTCTGACTATACACACAGAACTCTGATTATACACTCAGAACTCTGACTATACACTCAGAACTCTGACTATACACTCAGAACTCTGATTATACACACAGAACTCTGATTATACACTCAGAACTCTGACTATACACTCAGAACTCTGACTATACACTCAGAACTCTCATTATACACTCAGAACTCTGATTATACACTCAGAACTCTGACTATACACTCAGAACTCTGACTATACACTCAGAACTCTGACTATACACTCAGAACTCTCATTATACACTCAGAACTCTGACTATACACTCAGAACTCTGATTATACACTCAGAACTCTGATTATACACTCATAACTCTCATTATACACTCAGAACTCTGACTATACACTCAGAACTCTCATTATAAACTCAGAACTCTGAACTCTGATTATACACTCAGAACTCTGACTATACACTCAGAACTCTGATTATACACTCAGAACTCTGACTATACACTCAGAACTCTGATTATACACTCAGAACTCTCATTATACACTCAGAACTCTCATTATACACTCAGAACTCTGACTATACACTCAGAACTCTCATTATACACTCAAAACTCTGATTATACACTCAGAACTCTGATTATACACTCAAAACTCTGATTATACACTCAGAACTCTGACTATACATTCAGAACTCTCATTATACACTCAGAACTCTCATTATACACTGAGAACTCTGACTACACACTCAGAACTATCATTATACACTCAGAACTCTGACTATACATTCAGAACTCTCATTATACACTCAGAACTCTCATTATACACTGAGAACTCTGACTACACACTCAGAACTATCATTATACACTCAGAACTCTCATTATACACTCATAACTCTCATTATACACTGAGAACTCTCATTATAAACTCAGAACTCTCATTATACACTCAGAACTCTGACTATACACTCAGAACTCTGACTATACACTCAGAACTCTGATTATACACTCATAACTCTCATTATAAACTCAGAACTCTCATTATACACTCAGAACTCTGACTATACACTCATAACTCTCATTATACACTCAGAACTCTGATTATACACTCAGTACTCTCATTATAAACTCAGAACTCACATTATACACTCAGAACTCTGACTATACACTGAGAGCTCTCATTATACACTCAGAGCTCTCATTATACACTTAGAACTCTGATTATACACTCAGAACTCTCATACACTCAGAACTCTGACTCTACACTCAGAACTCTCATTATACATTCAGAACTCTGATTATACACTCAGAACTCTGATTATACACTCAAAACTCTCATTATAAACTCAGAACTCTCATAAACTCAGAACTCTCATTATACACTCAGAACTCTGATTATACACTGAGAACTGTGACTATACACTCAGAACTGAGTATACACTCAGAACCCTGACTATATACTCAAAACTCTGATTATACACTTAGAACTCTCATTATACACTCAGAACTCTGATTATACACTCAGAACTGTGACTATACACTCAAAACTCTGATTATACACTTAGAACTCTCATTATACACTCAGAACTGATTATACACTCAGAACCCTGACCATACACTCAGAACTCTGACTATACACTGAGAGCTCTCATTATACACTCAGAGCTCTCATTATACACTTAGAACTCTGATTATACACTCAGAACTCTCATACACTCAGAACTCTGACTCTACACTCAGAACTCTCATTATACATTCAGAACTCTGATTATACACTCAGAACTCTGATTATACACTCAAAACTCTCATTATAAACTCAGAACTCTCATAAACTCAGAACTCTCATTATACACTCAGAACTCTGATTATACACTGAGAACTGTGACTATACACTCAGAACTGAGTATACACTCAGAACCCTGACTATATACTCAAAACTCTGATTATACACTTAGAACTCTCATTATACACTCAGAACTCTGATTATACACTCAGAACTGTGACTATACACTCAAAACTCTGATTATACACTTAGAACTCTCATTATACACTCAGAACTGATTATACACTCAGAACCCTGACCATACACTCAGAACTCTGATTATACACTCAGAACTCTGATTATACACTCAGAACTCTGATTATACACTCAGAACTGATTATACACTCGGAACACTGACCATACACTCAGAACTCTGACTATACACTCAGAACTCTGATTATACACTCAGAACTCTGATTATACACTCAGAACTGATTATACACTCAGAACTCTGACTATACACTCAGAACTCTGACTATACACTCAGAACTCTCACTATACACTCTGAACTCTGACTATACACTCAGAACTCTTATTATACACTCAGAACTCTGATTATACACTCCGAACTCTGATTATACACTCAGAACTGATTATACACTCGGAACACTGACCATACACTCAGAACTCTGACTTTACACTCAGAACTCTGATTATACACTCAGAACTCTGATTATACACTCAGAACTGATTATACACTCAGAACTCTGACTATACACTCAGAACTCTCACTATACACTCTGAACTCTGACTATACACTCAGAACTCTTATTATACACTCAGAACTCTGATTATACACTCAGAACTCTGACTATACACTCAGAACTCTGACTATACACTCAGAACTCTCATTATACACTCAGAACTCTGATTATACACTCAGAACTCTCATTATACACTCAGAACTCTGATTATACACTCAGAACTGATTATACACTCAGAACTCTGACTATACACTCAGAACTTTTATTATATACTCAGAACTGATTATACACTCAGAACTCTGACTATACACTCAGAACTCTCATTATACACTCAGAACTCTTATTATACACTCAGAACTTTGATTATACACTCAGAACTGATTATACACTCAGAACTCTGACTATACACTCAGAACTCTTATTATATACTCAGAACTCTGATTATACACTCAGAACTCTTATTATATACTCAGAACTCTGATTATACACTCAGAACTGATTATACACTCAGAACTCTGACTATACACTCAGAACTCTTATTATATACTCAGAACTCTGATTATACACTCAGAACTGATTATACACTCAGAACTCTCATTATACACTCAGAACTCTGACTATACACTCAGAACTCTGACTATACACTCTGAACTCTGACTATACACTCAGAACTCTTATTATACACTCAGAACTCTGACTATACACTGGGAACTCAAAATATACTCTCAGAACTCTGACTATACACTCAGAACTCTTATTATATACTCAGAACTCTGACTATACACTGGGAACTCAAAATATACTCTCAGACCTCTGACTACACTGACAACTCTGATCTAATTATCTACTGAGAACTCTGATTATATACTGAGAACTCTTATCCGATTGAGAACTGAGAACTTTCGTTATAAACTCAGACCTTTGATCTGATTATCTACTTAGAACTCAAATTATGTACTCAGAACTCTGACTCTACACCAAAAACTCAAGTTATATACTGTGCACTCTCATTATACTCAGGTTATATACTGGGGACTCTGATTCTATACAGAGAACCTTAATAACTATACACTAAGTACTCTATATCTACTCTATATTTAAAACTCTGATTATGTACTTAGAACTCTGATTTTATTATATCTGATTATAATTACAGCACGCTCTGTTAACGCTAACTGACAACAGCTAACGCTCTTCTGCCTGAGAGAGCTCAGCTGGCTAACTCTGCTAGCTGACAGTAGCTAATATTCGCTAATGTTAGTAACAGACAACAGAAACTGTTAACGAGTCTGATAACTGAACAGACCAACCAGCACCTTCTTCAAACTGAGACTAGTTCCACCAGCTAAACCCTCAGCTGTTTTCATTTTATCATCCAAGTCCGATCTAATGATGTCCAATCCAGAATCACAAAGACGAGTCTGTTAGATTAGTCAGCTCGCAGGAGAGTGAAGTCTTACCTCATCTTTAGCGTGAAACAGGAATTCACTGCCATCTTTAGTTCTAGAAATTAATAAAAATCACATTTAATATTATTATTATTACATACATCACATTCATAAACACCTGTAACTCATCACAGGTATTAAAAACTAAGAACAGGAGCTGAGTGAGTGAGTGAGTGAGTGAGTGAGTGAGTGAGTGATGAGTGAGTGAGTGAGTGAGCGAGCGAGTGATGAGTGAGTGAGTGAGTGAGTGAGTGAGTGAGTGATGAGTGAGTGAGTGAGTGAGTGATGAGTGAGTGAGTGAGTGAGTGATGAGTGAGTGAGTGAGCGAGCGAGCAAGTGATGAGTGAGTGAGTGAGTGAGCGAGCGAGCGAGTGAGTGATGAGTGAGTGAGTGAGTAAGTGAGCGAGCGAGCGATGAGTGAGTGAGTGAGTGATGTGTGAGTGAGTGTGTGAGTGAGTGAGTGAGTGAGTGATGAGTGAGTGAGTGATGAGTGAGTGAGTGAGCGAGTGAGTGAGCGAGTGATGAGTGAGTGAGTGAGTGATGAGTGAGTGAGCGAGTGAGCGAGTGAGTGATGAGTGAGTGAGTGATGAGTGATGAATGAGTGAGTGAGTGAGCGAGTGAGTGATGAGCGAGTGAGTGAGAGAGTGAGTGATGAGTGAGTGAGTGATGAGTGAGCGAGCGAGTGAGTGAGTGAGCGAGCGAGTGAGTGAGTGAGTGAGTGAGCGAGTGAGTGAGCGAGTGAGTGATGTTTGTGTTTTGACTCGTTACGTAGCTATTAGCATGTTAGCACTTCATCACTTCTGATAAAGTTAAATAGCTAAGAAGCTAATCGTGTTAGCACAAAAGATACGATTCAGAATTTCTGATATCATTAGCTCTGTAGCTACAGTGATTAGCATCTATAGTAAAACAGTCTAGTTCAGTTAGCGTTAGCTTATCTAGCTAGGTAGTTTATGTTATTATAATAAACGCTAATGCTTTCTGAGCACTCAGTCCTAATTTTGTGGTTCTACTATCATGCTGGTGTTTGGGTTCTACTATCGTGCTAGTGTTTGGGTTCTACTATCGTGCTGGCGTTTGGGTTCTACTATCGTGCTGGCGTTTGGGTTCTACTATCGTGCTCTTGTTTGGGTTCTACTATCGTGCTGTTGTTTGGTTTCTACTATCGTGCTGTTGTTTGGGTTCTACTATCGTGCTGGCGTTTGTGTTCTACTATCGTGCTGGTGTTTGGGTTCTACTATCGTGCTGTTGTTTGGTTTCTACTATCGTGCTGTTGTTTGGGTTCTACTATCGTGCCAGTTTTTGGGTTCTACTATCGTGCTGTTGTTTGGGTTCTACTATCGTGCTGGTGTTTGGGTTCTACTATCGTGCTGGCGTTTGGGTTCTACTATCGTGCTGGTGTTTGGGTTCTACTATCGTGCTGGCGTTTGGGTTCTACTATCGTGCTGGCGTTTGGGTTCTACTATCGTGCTGGCGTTTGGGTTCTACTATCGTGCTGGTGTTTGGGTTTTACTATCATGCTGTTGTTTGGTTTCTACTATCGTGCTGTTGTTTGGGTTCTACTATCGTGCTGTTGTTTGGGTTCTACTATCGTGCTGGCGTTTGGGTTCTACTATCGTGCTGGCGTTTGGGTTCTACTATCGTGCTGGTGTTTGGGTTCTACTATCGTGCTGGCGTTTGGGTTTTACTATCGTGCTGTTGTTTGGTTTCTACTATCGTGCTGTTGTTTGGGTTCTACTATCGTGCCAGTTTTTGGGTTCTACTATCGTGCTGTTGTTTGGGTTCTACTATCGTGCTGGTGTTTGGGTTCTACTATCGTGCTGGCGTTTGGGTTCTACTATCGTGCTGGCGTTTGGGTTCTACTATCGTGCTGGTGTTTGGTTTCTACTATTGGGCTGGTGTTTGGGTTCTACTATCGTGCTGGTGTTTGGGTTCTACTATCGTGCTGGCGTTTGGGTTTTACTATCATGCTGTTGTTTGGTTTCTACTATCGTGCTGTTGTTTGGGTTCTACTATCGTGCCAGTTTTTGGGTTCTACTATTGTGCTGGCGTTTGGGTTCTACTATCGTGCTGGTGTTTGGGTTCTACTATCGTGCTGGCGTTTGGGTTCTACTATCGTGCTGTTGTTTGGGTTCTACTATCGTGCTGTTGTTTGGGTTCTACTATTGTGCTGGCGTTTGTGTTCTACTATCGTGCTGGTGTTTGGGTTCTACTATCGTGCTGGCGTTTGGGTTCTACTATCGTGCTGGCGTTTGGGTTCTACTATCGTGCTGGTGTTTGGTTTCTACTATTGGGCTGGTGTTTGGGTTCTACTATCGTGCTGGTGTTTGGGTTCTACTATCGTGCTGGCGTTTGGGTTTTACTATCATGCTGTTGTTTGGTTTCTACTATCGTGCTGTTGTTTGGGTTCTACTATCGTGCCAGTTTTTGGGTTCTACTATCGTGCTGGTGTTTGGGTTCTACTATCGTGCTGGTGTTTGGGTTCTACTATCGTGCTGGCGTTTGGGTTCTACTATCGTGCTGGTGTTTGGTTTCTACTATCGGGCTGGTGTTTGGGTTCTACTATCGTGCTGGCGTTTGGGTTCTACTATCGTGCTGGCGTTTGGGTTCTACTATCGTGCTGGCGTTTGGGTTCTACTATCGTGCTGGTGTTTGGGTTCTACTATCGTGCTGGTGTTTGGTTTCTACTATTGTGCTGGTGTTTGGGTTCTACTATCATGCTGGTGTTTGGGTTCTACTATCGTGCTGGCGTTTGGGTTCTACTATCGTGCTGGTGTTTGGGTTCTACTATCGTGCTGGTGTTTGGTTTCTACTATTGGGCTGGTGTTTGGGTTCTACTATCGTGCTGGTGTTTGGGTTCTACTATCGTGCTGGCGTTTGGGTTCTACTATCGTGCTGGTGTTTGGGTTCTACTATCGTGCTGGTGTTTGGTTTCTACTATTGGGCTGGTGTTTGGGTTCTACTATCGTGCTGGTGTTTGGGTTCTACTATCGTGCTGGTGTTTGGGTTCTACTATCGTGCTGGTGTTTGGGTTCTACTATCGTGCTGGTGTTTGGTTTCTACTATTGGGCTGGTGTTTGGGTTCTACTATCGTGCTGGTGTTTGGGTTCTACTATCGTGCTGGCGTTTGGGTTCTACTATCGTGCTGGCGTTTGGGTTCTACTATCGTGCTGGCGTTTGGGTTCTACTATCGTGCTGGTGTTTGGATTCTTACTTGAGTGTGAAGACGTTTTTCTTCTTCTTGTAGCCGTTGGTGATGTCGCAGGCGCAGCCGCTCAGGCTGAGCAGCGGCTCGTTGTTGTACGGCGTGTTGACGTTCTTGGAGTCCTTGTAGAAACCCAGCTCCCCCTTATTCAACACGCAGTACAGGTTCACCCAAGATCTGCTGTAGTGCGAGAGAACAAAGACCACGATGAGCACCAGATTCTCCACCTGACCTCCACTCACCTGCTGACCAGCGGAGAGCAGTCCCGCAGGACTGAGCCTGACCAGCTGTGGAGATGGTTACTGCTTGAGTACAGCGCTGGACTTCTGGGGCTTACCTTTGTGGAGAGGCAGGAGAGCAGCCAGGAGCGTAGAGGGAACATGGAAGAGAAGAGAACGAGCTTTTGGTTAATGCTAGGAGGTGGTGATGCTAATGCTAATGCTAGGTCAGGCACTCTGCATTGAAACTGCATTCGCTGCAGGTGTACGTCCCTCTACCTGTACATGCATCAGACAAACAGCCACAGTGTCTAGAACTCATTAGTGGAATGAGTTGGTATGTGACTTGGCCTGAGGGAGGCGCTGTGGAGGGCAGCTGAGCTCCGCCGTCCTGGCTGACGGAAGCTGAGTGAAGCGAAGCTGTGAAGGTGGCGCAGGATGTTTACTTACAGGCCTCAGAAGCAGCAGTTCTTGGTCTTCTGCTGCAGCCGTGGTCACCAAGAAGGCTAGCGGTGCTAAAGTGCTGTCATGCAAGATGAAAGCTGTGCTAATGGCAAATCATTGGCCGGTTAACGTGGCTGTTATGATACATCTCACCATTAAAATGATTTATTATTTCTAATATTCACTACATATTCACACCATTCTATTACACAACACACATCAGAGAGAGACAGACAGACAGAAAGAGAGACAGAGAGAGAGAGAGACAGACACAGACACAGAGAGAGACAGAGAGAGAGACAGACAGACACAGAGAGAGACAGAGAGAGAGAGAGACAAAGAGACAGACAAAAAGAGAGAGAGAGACAGAGAGAGAGAGAGAGAGAGAGAGAGAGAGAGACAGAGAGAGAGAGAGACAAGGAGACAAAGAGACAGACAGAGAGAAAGAGAGAGAGAGAGACAAAGAGACAGACAGAGAGAGAGAGAGAGACAGAGAGAGACAGAGACAAAGAGACAGACAGAGAGAGAGAGAGAGAGAGACAGAGACAGGCAGAGAGACAGAGAGCGAGACCATACCAAATACTACCAAACCACACCAAAAACTGATAATCCATACAAAGAACTACCAAATCATACCAACAATGACCAAACCATACCACATACTACCAAACCATACCACATACTACCAAACCATACCTAACACTACCAAACCACACCACATACTACCAAACCACACCACATACTACCAAACCATACCAAATACTACCAAACCACACCACATACTACAAACTACACCAAAAACTGATAATCCATACAAAGAACTACCAAATCATACCAACAATGACCAAACCATACCAAATACTACCAAACCATACCACATACTACCAAACCATAGCAAATACTACCAAACCATACCACATACTACAAACTACACCAAAAACTGATAATCCATACAAAGAACTACCAAATCATACCAACAATGACCAAACCATACCAAATACTACCAAACCATACCACATACTACCAAACCATACCAAATACTACCAAATCATACTAAACACTACCAAACCATACCACATACTACCAAACCATACCAAATACTACCAAATCATACTAAACACTACCAAACCACACCACATACTACCAAACCACACCACATACTACCAAACCATACCAAATACTACCAAATCATACCAAATACTACCAAATCATACCAAATACTACCAAATCATACCAAACACTACCAAACCACACCACATACTACCAAACCATACCACATACTACCAAACCATACCAAATACTACCAAATCATACTAAACACTACCAAACCATACCACATACTACCAAACCATACCAAATACTACCAAATCATACCACATACTACCAAACCATACCAAATACTACCAAATCATACCACATACTACCAAACCATACCAAATACTACCAAATCATACCAAATACTACCAAATCATACCACATACTACCAAACCATACCACATACTACCAAATCATACCAAATACTACCAAATCATACCAAATACTACCAAATCATACCAAACACTACCTAACCACACCACATACTACCAAACCATACCACATACTACCAAACCATACCACATACTACCAAACCATACCAAATACTACCAAATCATACTAAACACTACCAAACCATACCACATACTACCAAACCATACCAAATACTACCAAATCATACCACATACTACCAAACCATACCAAATACTACCAAATCATACCACATACTACCAAACCATACCAAATACTACCAAATCATACCAAACACTACCAAACCACACCACATACTACCAAACCACACCACATACTACAAAACCATACCAAATACTACCAAATCATACCAAATACTACCAAATCATACCAAACACTACCAAACCACACCACATACTACCAAACCATACCACATACTACCAAACCATACCAAATACTACCAAATCATACTAAACACTACCAAACCATACCACATACTACCAAACCATACCAAATACTACCAAACCATACCACATACTACCAAACCATACCAAATACTACCAAATCATACCAAATCATACCAAATACTACCAAATCATACCAAACCACACCACATACTACCAAACCATACCACATACTACCAAACCATACCAAATACTACCAAATCATACCAAATACTACCAAATCATACCAAATCATACCAAACACTACCAAACCACACCACATACTACCAAACCATACCACATACTACCAAACCATACCAAATACTACCAAATCATACCAAACACTACCAAACCACACCACATACTACCAAACCACACCACATACTACCAAACCACACCAAACACTACCAAACCACACCACATACTACCAAATCATACCAAGCACTACCAAACCACACCACATACTACCACACCACACCAAGCACTACCAAACCATACCACATACTACCAAACCATACCAAACACTACCAAACCACACCACATACTATAAACTACATCAAACACTACCAAACCACACCACATACTACCACACCACACCAAACACTACCAAACCACACCACGAACTACCAAACTACACCAAACACTGCCAAACCATACCAAGAACTATCAATTACATCAAACACTACCAAACCACACCACGAACTACCAAACTACACCAAACACTGCCAAACCACACCAAGAACTACAAACTACACCAAACACTACCAAACCACACCAAGAACTACAAACTACACCAAACACTACCAAACCGCACCAAGAACTACAAACTACACCAAACACTACCAAACCGCACCACGAACTACCAACTACATCAAACACTACGAAACCACACCAAGAACTACCAAATACATCAAACACTACTAAACCACACCAAGAACTACCAAATACATCAAACACTACCAAACCACACCACGAACTACCAACTACATCAAACACTACCAAACCACACCAAGAACTACAAACTACACCAAACACTGCTAAACCACACCCAGAACTACCAACTACACCAAACACTGCCAAACCATACCAAGAACTACCAAACTACACCAAACACTACTAAACCACACCAAGAACTACCAACTACATCAAACACTACCAAACCACACCAAGAACTACAAACTACATTAAACACTGCCAAACCACACCAAGAACTACCAACTACATCAAACACTACCAAACCACACCACAAACTACCAACTACATCAAACACTACCAAACCACACCAAGAACTACTAACTACATCAAACACTATCAAACCACACCCAGAACTACCAACTACACCAAACGCTGCCAAACCACACCACAAACTACCAAACTACACCAAACACTACCAAACCACACCAAGAACTAAAACTACACCAAACACTGCCAAACCACACCAAGAACTACCAACTACATCAAACACTGCCAAACCACACCAAGAACTACCAACTACATCAAACACTGCCAAACCACACCACGAACTACCAACTACATCAAACACTGCCAAACCACACCACAAACTACCAAACTACACCAAACACTGCCAAACCACACCAAGAACTACCAACTACACCAAACACTGCCAAACCACACCACGAACTACCAACTACATCAAACACTGCCAAACCACATCAAGAACTACCAACTACATCAAACACTGCCAAACCACACCACAAACTACCAAACTACACCAAACACTGCCAAACCACACCACAAACTACCAAACTACACCAAATACTGCCAAACCACACCAAGAACTACCAACTACATCAAACACTACCAAACCACTCCAAGAACTACAAACTACACCAAACACTACCAAACCACACCACAAACTACCAAACTACACCAAACACTGCCAAACCACACCAAGAACTACAAACTACACCAAACACTGCCAAACCGCACCACAAACTACCAACTACATCAAACACTGCCAAACCACACCAAGAACTACCAACTACATCAAACACTGCCAAACCACACCACAAACTACCAAACTACACCAAACACTGCCAAACCACACCAGAAACTACCAACTACATCAAACACTGCCAAACCACACCACAAACTACCAAACTACACCAAACACTACCAAATCACACCAAGAACTACAAACTACACCAAACACTACCAAACCACACCACAAACTACCAACTACATCAAACACTGCCAAACCACACCACAAACTACCAAACTACACCAAACACTACCAAACCACACCAAGAACTACAAACTACACCAAACACTACCAAACCACACCAAGAACTACAAACTACACCAAACACTACCAAACCACACCAAGAACTACAAACTACACCAAACACTACCAAACCACACCACAAACTACCAACTACATCAAACACTGCCAAACCACACCACAAACTACAAACTACACCAAACACTGCCAAACCACACCAGAAACTACCAACTACATCAAACACTACCAAACCACACCACAAACTACAAACTACACCAAACACTGCCAAACCACACCAGAAACTACCAACTACATCAAACACTGCCAAACCACACCACAAACTACCAAACTACACCAAACACTACCAAACCACACCAAGAACTACAAACTACACCAAACACTACCAAACCACACCAAGAACTACAAACTACACCAAACACTACCAAACCACACCAAGAACTACAAACTACACCAAACACTACCAAACCACACCACAAACTACCAACTACATCAAACACTGCCAAACCACACCACAAACTACAAACTACACCAAACACTGCCAAACCACACCAAGAACTACAAACTACACCAAACACTACCAAACCACACCACAAACTACCAACTACATCAAACACTGCCAAACCACACCACAAACTACAAACTACACCAAACACTGCCAAACCACACCAAGAACTACAAACTACATCAAACACTGCCAAACCACACCACAAACTACAAACTACACCAAACACTACCAAACCAGAGGAACAGAGAGAGACAGAGGGAGAGACCATACCAAAGACTACCAAATCATACCAACAACTACCAAACCATACTAAAATAGCTAAACCATAAGAAATACTACAAACTACACCAACCAACCAACACCAGAACCAACACCAGCAGAACCCACACCAGCAGAACCCACACCAACAGAACCAACACCAGCAGAACCCACACCAGCAAACTCCCTCCCCCCACACTAACAGGGCCCACACCAGCAAAACCCACACCAGCAGGAAGCACGTACTAGCAGCTCTTAAAATTAGATAAAAACCAAAAGATTCTAAGAGCCTTAGTCCTGTATTATTTAACATGTGATGTATATAATATATGTATAAGTACATGTATATTATATATTTATATGTATATAATATATGTATATGTATATAATATAAGTATATGTATAAGTATATGTATATAAAATATTTATCTGTATATAATATATGTTTATGTATATAATATATGTATATGTATATAATATAAGTATATGTATAAGTATATGTATATAATATATTTATATGTATATAATATATGTATATGTATATAATATATTTATATGTATATAATATAAGTATATGTATAAGTATATGTATGTAATGTATGTATATGTATATAATATATGTATATGTATATAATATATGTATATGTATAAGTATATGTATATAAGCACAGAAAGAGCTCTAAGCTGTGGGTTGTGAGTGTATGCAGTGGTATAATCAGTAATTCTGATTTTAGGGTGATTATTAATAGTTGGAGATGTTCTGGTTGTATGTGAGAATCTGAAGCGTGGGTGGAGGTTAGAACTGGATTAACAGTCATGCTAATTCCAGGTCGGGGGGGAAGCGGTCAGCATGCTGGCTACATGCTCCGAGACGCTGCAGAGGGTCTGAAGACTGAGTCCCACCTGTTGGAGCTCTTCTTCTTGCTCTCGATGTCCAGCTTGCGGAAGAGGAAGCCCTCGTGCTGGGCAGTGTGTGCGGGCGGTTGGGGTACTGGTGGGCTGCTTTGTGCTGGAGCTGACCGGGACCGCCGCGTTTCACCCCCCGCCGTTGTCTCTTTGGGCCGGGGCCTCCTCCGGGGTTTGGGCCGGTCTCGGGCTCGGGGGCGGTCCAGCCGAGACGACTTCTCTGGAAAGCCGTTCGGGAGGCGGGGGATTTCTCCCCGGGCCTGTAGGGGCGGGACGCAGTACTGTGAATGGTCTGTGTTTTGATTGGCTGCCCTGTATTCTGCCTCATTTAGCAGCCCAGGCTGAAACACCTCTTATAACTTCAGCCTGAGTGGGCGGGGCTAAGCTGCTCCAGGCTGAATAGGTGGATTTATGTTTTTTAACTTAGTGTCTGGAGTTCCTGGGCTGAATGGGCTGCGGACTAAACAGTAACACGTCAAACTTGTTTTTAAAGTCACTGAGAAAATATGATCTGGAATCAAAGACGTTCAGGATGTGGACTCACTTGTGCAGCTTCTCTCTCCTGCAGTTGCTCCACAATCTCAGCTAAGGTGGACCTTTTGTCTCTGTCAACAAAATATATAACAATTAATTAATAAATGGTGTTTTTTATGTTCACCCCACCCAAAACCAAAATTCAACCAGTATTAAAATATACATGTTTTCAAAAATTATTCTAAAAAGAGAAAATGAATTTCAGAAACACAAATAAATGCAGTGGTTAATCAGAGAACTACACTTCCTGTAGTGTATTACAGTCTGTCAGAACCACCGTCGCCCCCTACGCTTCCTGTAGTGTATTACAGTCTGTCAGAACCACCGTCGCCCCCTACGCCTCCTGTAGTGTATTACAGTCTGTCAGAACCACCGTCGCCCCCTACGCTTCCTGTAGTGTATTACAGTCTGTCAGATCCACCGTCGCCCCCTACGCTTCCTGTAGTGTATTACAGTCTGTCAGAACCACCGTCGCCCCCTACGCTTCCTGTAGTGTATTACAGTCTATCAGAACCACCATCGCCCCCTACGCTTCCTGTAGTGTATTACAGTCTGTCAGAACCACCATCGCCCCCTACGCTTCCTGTAGTGTATTACAGTCTGTCAGAACCACCGTCGCCCCCTACGCTTCCTGTAGTGTATTACAGTCTGTCAGAACCACCGTCGCCCCCCTACGCTTCCTGTAGTGTATTACAGTCTGTCAGAACCACCGTCACCCCCTACGCTTCCTGTAGTGTATTACAGTCTGTCAGAACCACCGTCGCCCCCTACGCTTCCTGTAGTGTATTACAGTCTGTCAGAACCACCGTCGCCCCCTACGCCTCCTGTAGTGTATTACAGTCTGTCAGAACCACCGTCGCCCCCTACGCTTCCTGTAGTGTATTACAGTCTGTCAGATCCACCGTCGCCCCCTACGCTTCCTGTAGTGTATTACAGTCTGTCAGAACCACCGTCGCCCCCTACGCTTCCTGTAGTGTATTACAGTCTATCAGAACCACCATCGCCCCCTACGCTTCCTGTAGTGTATTACAGTCTGTCAGAACCACCGTCGCCCCCTACGCTTCCTGTAGTGTATTACAGTCTGTCAGAACCACCGTCGCCCCCTACGCTTCCTGTAGTGTATTACAGTCTGTCAGAACCACCGTCGCCCCCTACGCTTCCTGTAGTGTATTACAGTCTGTCAGAACCACCGTCGCCCCCTACGCTTCCTGTAGTGTATTACAGTCTGTCAGACTACAACATTTACAGGTGGATTATCCACTCTGCTGTCTCACCCTCCTCCGGAGCGTCGGTCCGACTGCTCCCTGCCGTCGTGCTCGCTGCTCTCCTGCCGCTCCAGTCTGTGTCTGTCCCTCCGGCGGGTCTCGTACACATGAGCAGGACCCTCCTGCTCGCTGGACGTCTGTCTCTCCAGCCGTCTCTCGGCACGCTCTGCCTTCTCCCTCCACACCTCCTGGGGGAGCTCGTCTCTCCGAGCCTGGATCAGCTGCTCGTTGGACAGCTGGCGCTCCAGGCGGGATTCCCTCGGAGGAGGATGCTGTTCCACCTGAAGTTCTGACCTGCTGCTCCCGCTGCCCAGCGGCCCGCTGTTCAGCCTCTCTCTGCCTCCTATGGGCTCCTGCAGCATCACCACCTCTGCCATCACGTTCTCTTGCTGCCGGTCCCGCTCCCTCTCCAGCAGGGGGCGCACCGCCTCGTGCATGTGCTCGATCTTCTGCTGTGGGATGGGGATCTGGATCTGGGCTTTGATTTGAGTGGATTTTGGCTCCGTGGACGTTCCCAGACCCGCGGCCACCCCCAGCAGCCCGGCGTTCCTGGCCTCCTGGATGCGGTACGTGGCTGCCCCGTTCATGATGGGCGCGTAGTTGGCCACGGTGGAGCCCAGCCTGCGAGCGACGGACGAGGGCGAAGCCTGGGCAGGGTGTCGCTCGCTGCGAGGCTCCCCCTGTTCGTAAATGGTCTGTCTGAGGAGGGAGGAGGGGCTGCTGCGGGCAGGAGAGGAGTCCTGAGGGTCCAGAAACACCTTACGGCCCAGCAGAGGGGTTGGCGGGAGTTTACTCTGCTCCGCTTTGATCTTCTCCACCTGCAGCCAAAAAGAGAATAGCTTTAATAAAGTTTCTAATTTCTAATAAAGTGGCCAATTAGTGGAAGTACAAGGTGGGTGTTTCTAATAAAGTGGCCAATTAGTGGAAGTACAAGGTGGGTGTTTCTAATAAAGTGGCCAGTTAGTGGAAGTACAAGGTGGGTGTTTCTAATAAAGTGGCTACTTAGTGGAAGTACAAGGTAGGCGTTTCTAATAAAGTGGCCAGTGAGTGAAAGTACAAAGTGGGTGTTTCTAATAAAGTGGCCAGTTAGTGCAAGTTCAAGGTGGGTGTTTCTAATAAAGTGGCCAGTTAGTGGAAGTACAAGGTGGGTGTTTCTAATAAAGTGGCCAATTAGTGGAAGTACAAGGTGGGTGTTTCTACTAAATTGGCCATTAGTGGAAGTACAAGGTGGGTGTTTCTAATAAAGTGGCCAATTAGTGGAAGTATAAGGTGGGTGTTTCTAATAAAATGGCCAGTGAGTGAAAGTACAAGGTGGGTGTTTCTGATAAAGTGGCCAGTTAGTGGAAGTACAAGGTGGATGTTTCAAATAAAGTGGCCAGTTAGTGAAAGCACAAGGTGGGTTTTTCTAATAAAGTGGCCATTTAGTGGAAGCACAAGGTGGATGTTTCAAATAAAGTGGCCTGTTAGTGAAAGCACAAGGTGGGTGTTTCTATTAAAGTGGCCAGTTAGTGAAAGCACAAGGTGGGTGTTTCTAATAAAGTGGCCAGTTAGTGGAAGTACAAGGTAGGCGTTTCTAATAAAGTGGCCAGTGAGTGAAAGCACAAGGTGGATGTTTCAAATAAAGTGGCCATTTAGTGGAAGCACAAGGTGGGTGTTTCTAATAAAGTGGCCAGTTAGTGGAAGTACAAGGTAGGCGTTTCTAATAAAGTGGCCAGTGAGTGAAAGTAGAAGGTGGGTGTTTCTAATAAAGTAGCAGGTTGAGACCCGTCCAGTTAAATATGGTACTCTGCCGGTAGAGTGTGTTCAGTACGGACTCTGACCGTAGTGAGGCGGCGCAGTGAGCTGAATCTCTCCTCCCAGGTCGCTGCTGCTTTCCGGAAAGCTTCGTGTCTCCGGATCAGCTGCTCCACTTCGTCCACACTGCCGCCCAGTTCCTGACTGTTAATGAACGGCTCCTGGGCCGTCAGCCACGCTTCAGCTACCACAGCCTCCTGAGCAAACTGGTGAACCTCCAGCACTGAGAGAGAACCAGACCATCCACATATCAGTTCCTCACTACTGAACTACTGAATCTACTCTACTGACGCTGAATAGTTTACAGTACTTTTTAAATAATTCATTATATATACTGAATATTTTATAATAGACACTAAATCATTTATAATAGACACTAAATCATTTATAATAGACACTGATTCATTTATAATAGACACTAAATCATTTATAATAGACACTGAATTATTTATAATAGACACTGAATCATTTATAATAGGCACTAAATCATTTATAATAGGCACTAAATCATTTATAATAGACACTAAATCATTTATAATAGGCACTAAATCATTTATAATAGGCACTAAATCATTTATAATAGACACTAAATCATTTATAATAGACACTGAATTATTTATAATAGACACTGAATCATTTATAATAGACACTGAATCATTTATAATAGACACTAAATCATTTATAATAGACACTGAATTATTTATAGTAGACACTAAATCATTTATAATAGACACTTACTTATAATAGACACTTATTTATAATAGGCACTAAATCATTTATAATAGACACTGAATCATTTATAATAGACACTGAATCATTTATAATAGACACTTATTTATAATAGACACTGAATCATTTATAATAGACACTGAATCATTTATAATAGACACTGATTCATTTATAATAGACACTAAATCATTTATAATAGGCACTAAATCATTTATAATAGACACTAAATCATTTATAATAGACACTAAATCATTTATAATAGACACTTATTTATAATAGACACTGAATCATTTATAATAGACACTGATTCATTTATAATAGACACTAAATCATTTATAATAGGCACTAAATCATTTATAATAGACACTAAATCATTTATAATAGACACTAAATCATTTATAATAGACACTGAATTATTTATAATAGACACTGAATCATTTATAATAGACACTGAATCATTTATAATAGACACTAAATCATTTATAATAGACACTGAATTATTTATAGTAGACACTAAATCATTTATAATAGACACTTACTTATAATAGACACTTATTTATAATAGGCACTAAATCATTTATAATAGACACTGAATCATTTATAATAGACACTGAATCATTTATAATAGACACTTATTTATAATAGACACTGAATCATTTATAATAGACACTGAATCATTTATAATAAACACTAAATCATTTATAATAGACACTTATTTATAATAGACACTGAATAATTTATAATAGACACTGAATAATTTATAATAGACACTAAATCATTTATAATAGACACTAAATCATTTATAATAGACACTTATTTATAATAGACACTAAATCATTTATAATAGACACTGAATCATTTATAATAGACACTAAATCATTTATAATAGACACTTATTTATAATAGACACTAAATCATTTATAATAAACACTGAATCATTTATAATAGACACTGAATCATTTATAATAGACACTGAATCAATTATAATAGACACTTAAGCATTTATAATAGACACTGAATCATTTATAATAGACACTTATTTATAATAGACACTGAATCATTTATAATAGACACTAAATCATTGATAATAGACACTTATTTATAATAGACACTGAATCATTTATAATAGACACTAAATCATTGATAATAGACACTTATTTATAATAGACACTGAATCATTTATAATAGACACTAAATCATTTATATCATTATTTTATATCTAAATCACTTATAATACTGAATAATTCAAAGTAGTAATAGCAGAAATATATTTAATATTAATATCTGATTAATGAGGCTGAAGTGTGATATTTAAGTGTATATGATGAAATGTGTAGTTATGTGGGTTTAAATTGCACTTAATGTGGTCAAACCAACGAGGCTGAACTTGAACACGGACTCAGAGCAGGTTGTTATAACAGACCACGGTTAGTAAAGCCGGAGCTGAATCTACATCCTGTTTCCTCTGACACTCACTCTGCTGGAGCTCCTCCCAGTGTTTATCCCACTTCTCCGTCAGCTCTCGCTGCTTCGCCAGAACCTTCTCCAGCTTCTCCTTAATCTGAAACACACCACATACTACACTTCAACACAAACAGAGAGCTCAACTACACTCAGTCTGGATCACACATCCTCCCAGAGAGATCCACACACTCAAAACACCAAATACAAACAACATTCTATTACATAAATCTATACATCTACAGTTTATTATTAGATGTAATGTATAACTCTAAATGTAGGTATTGTATATAAACTGAGTTACAGTTTCTCATTAGGTTGAATGTATAACTCTAAATGTAGGTACTGTATATAAACTGTGTTACAGTTTCTCATTAGGTTGAATGTATAACTCTAAATGTAGGTATTGTATATAAACTGAGTTACAGTTTCTCATTAGGTTGAATGTATAACTCTAAATGTAGGTATTGTATATAAACTGAGTTACAGTTTCTCATTAGGTTGAATGTATAACTCTAAATGTAGGTATTGCATATAAACTGAGTTACAGTTTGTCATTAGGTTGAATGTATAACTCTAAATGTAGGTATTGTATATAAACTGAGTTACAGTTTCTCATTAGGTTGAATGTATAACTCTAAATGTAGGTATTGCATATAAACTGAGTTACAGTTTCTCATTAGGTTGAATGTATAACTCTAAATGTAGGTATTGTATGTAAACTGAGTTACAGTTTCTCATTTGGTTGAATGTATAACTCTAAATGTAGGTATTGTATATAAACTGAGGTTGAAGTAGGTTGAATGTATAACTCTAAATGTAGGTATTGTATATAAACTGAGTTACGGTTTCTCATTAGGTGGAATGTATACCTCTAAATGTAGGTATTGTATATAAACTGAGTTACAGTTTCTCATTAGGTTGAATGTATAACTCTAAATGTAGGTATTGTATATAAACTGAGTTACAGTTTCTCATTAGGTTGAATGTATAACTCTAAATGTAGGTATTGTATGTAAACTGAGTTACAGTTTCTCATTTGGTTGAATGTATAACTCTAAATGTAGGTATTGTATATAAACTGAGGTTGAAGTAGGTTGAATGTATAACTCTAAATGTAGGTATTGTATATAAACTGAGTTACAGTTTCTCATTAGGTTGAATGTATAACTCTAAATGTAGGTATTGTATATAAACTGAGTTACAGTTTCTCATTAGGTTGAATGTATAACTCTAAATGTAGGTATTGTATATAAACTGAGGTTGAATTAGGTTGAATGTATAACTCTAAATGTAGGTATTGTATATAAACTGAGTTACAGTTTCTCATTAGGTTGAATGTATAATTCTAAATGTAGGTATTGTACATAAACTGAGTTACAGTTTCTCATTAGGTTGAATGTATAACTCTAAATGTAGGTTCTGTAGGTTGAATGTATAACTCTAAATGTAGGTATTGTATATAAACTGAGTTACAGTTTCTCATTAGGTTGAATGTATAACTCTAAATGTAGGTATTGTATATAAACTGAGTTACAGTTTCTCATTAGGTTGAATGTATAACTCTAAATGTAGGTATTGTATATAAACTGAGGTTGAATTAGGTTGAATGTATAACTGGAGTATTGTTTTGGTCAGTGCAGCGTTTCTCGAGCTGACTGGACGAACGCTCGTGGCTTCTTCACCTCCTCTGAGGCGGGGTTTCGGGCAGCCAGCAGGGTCTTTCCCATCTCAATACACTGCAGCATGCTCTTGTTTCGCGCCTCCACTTCACTCTTCAGGCTCTGGTGGTAGTTCATGAGCACCTCCACGGAGGAAACGTCCCTGCAAGCAGCAGACAGCCCATAGCCCATTAGAGCCCTGAGGAAAGATCACACAGGGAGGAAGAGAAGGGCCGAACAGGCCGGCAGACGGCCAGGAGCAGCAAACAGGCCTTCCAGGAGAAGGAGCCAATCACGTTACATTCAGTTCAGTACTCAGTTTAATAATCACTACTGACTACTGATAAACTCATTTACACCATCAAACATCCTCATTATTCTTTTAATGTTCATTCAGTTCAGTACTCAGTTTAATAATCACTACTGACTACTGATAAACTCATATACACCATCAAACATCCTCATTATTCTTTTAATGATCATTCAGTTCAGTACTCAGTTTAATAATCACTACTGACTACTGATAAACTCATTTACACCATCAAACATCCTCATTATTCTTTTAATGATCATTCAGTTCAGTACTCAGTTTAATAATCACTACTGACTACTGATAAACTCATATACACCATCAAACATCCTCATTATTCTTTTAATGATCATTCAGTTCAGTACTCAGTTTAATAATCACTACTGACTACTGATAAACTCATTTACACCATCAAACATCCTCATTATTCTTTTAATGATCATTCAGTTCAGTACTCAGTTTAATAATCACTACTGACTACTGATAAACTCATATACACCATCAAACATCCTCATTATTCTTTTAATGTTCATTCAGTTCAGTACTCAGTTTAATAATCACTACTGACTACTGATAAACTCATTTACACCATCAAACATCCTCATTATTCTTTTAATGTTCATTCAGTTCAGTACTCAGTTTAATAATCACTACTGACTACTGATATACTCATTTACACCATCAAACATCCTCATTATTCTTTTAATGATCATTCAGTTCAGTACTCAGTTTAATAATCACTACTGACTACTGATAAACTCATTTACACCATCAAACATCCTCATTATTCTTTTAATGTTCATTCAGTTCAGTACTCAGTTTAATAATCACTACTGACTACTGATAAACTCATTTACACCATCAAACATCCTCATTATTCTTTTAATGTTCATTCAGTTCAGTACTCAGTTTAATAATCACTACTGACTACTGATATACTCATTTACACCATCAAACATCCTCATTATTCTTTTAATGTTCATTCAGTTCAGTACTCAGTTTAATAATCACTACTGACTACTGATATACTCATTTACACCATCAAACATCCTCATTATTCTTTTAATGATCATTCAGTTCAGTACTCAGTTTAATAATCACTACTGACTACTGATAAACTCATTTACACCATCAAACATCCTCATTATTCTTTTAATGTTCATTCAGTTCAGTACTCAGTTTAATAATCACTACTGACTACTGATAAACTCATTTACACCATCAAACATCCTCATTATTCTTTTAATGATCATTCAGTTCAGTACTCAGTTTAATAATCACTACTTACTACTGATAAACTCATTTACACCATCAAATATCCTCATTATTCTTTTAATGATCATTCAGTTCAGTACTCAGTTTAATAATCACTACTTACTACTGATAAACTCATTTACACCATCAAACATCCTCATTATTATTTTAATGATCATTCAGTTCAGTACTCAGTTTAATAATCACTACTGACTACTGATAAACTCATTCACACCATCAAACATCCTCATTATTATTTTAATGCTGGAAACAGACTGACAGGATTTTCACGTTCCACCTTAAATGATGCAGCAGTTACATTCTGATGTCCTTCTACATATTCCAGTGGGTGCTATAGCGCCACCTAGTTGAAGCTGCTGCTTCAGTCTCTCTACAGTCAGTGTGTGGTGTGTCTGTTCTGGGCTGCTGTAGAAACATGGCGGTGGTAGTATCTGGTGGATAGTGAGCCGCTAATAAGATACAAAGACTCATTCTAAGATAATGAGAACGAATTGTAGTTACAGGTAATTATACACCAATGACAACATAGATTGTATATTATATATTAGATTCCATTTCTGATGATAGTAAATTTTACACATTGCTCCTTTAATAACGTGGATGAACAGAACTCGTGCTGTGCTGTACTTCATGGCTGGAGGTCAGAAAGTGAATGTTCTCCTCTCAGAGAAGACAGAAGACAGACTGTATGTGAAGCTGTGGAGTTACCTGGGCTTCTCTCCGGTCCCGATCTGGCAGATGATGCTGTCCATCCACATCAGCTGGTCTCGGACCACCCCGAAGAAACGCAGTTTGTCCGTCGCTGTGGTGATCTGCACACGGCACTCCTCACAGGAAATGAGCAGCTCTTTCCACGTCTGCATCACTTCATGTTCCCGGAGAGCGATTGCTTCTGCCTTTTCTCCGGCGTAGACCGTCCGCAACTGTGCAGCGCTCTCCTGTAGCTGCCTTACCTGAGGAGCACACGCCCAGCTGACATCACTTCCTTTACACTTCCTCTACACTTCCTTTACAACTCCCATATACTTCACTTCCTTTACACTTCATTTACATTTTAATTACAATTTGCTTTACACTTCCCTTACACTTCCTTTACACTTCCTTTACACTTCCTCTACAACTCCCATATACTTCACTCCCTTTACACTTCATTTACACTTCCTTTACACTTCCCTTACACTTTCTTTACACTTC
>CM038711.1:47789851-47842351 GCA_021613375.1 Megaleporinus macrocephalus
GAGGTGTTTTAACACTCAGATATCTAGAACCTGCTTAAAATACCACTAATATTCACACTCAGCTATTTAGAATCTGCTTACCATAACACTTGCAGGCCCTATCAGCTATCTAGAACCTGCTTACACTACCATACATATTCACACTCAATACCACTCATATTTGCACCATGCTATCTAGAACATGCTTACAACACCCACCCATATTCAGACTCAGGCTCTCTAGGACCCGCACTCCGCTATCTAGAATCTGCTTACACTCCCACTCATATTTACACTCAGCTGTCTAGAGCCTGAGTACACCACCACTGATATTCAGTTATCTAGAACCTACTCACAATACCACTCATATTCATACCCAGCAATATAGAGCCTGCTTACAATAACACTCATATTCACAATCGGCTATCTAGAACCTGCTTAAACTACCATCCTTATTCACTCACTATGTTGTATCCCATGATGCAACACAAGCGAAGCTACAAGCAGTGGCATCATCCTCAAATGCAAGCAGCGCTCGTTCTAGATAATGGAGCGTCAATATGAGTGGTAATGTAAGCAGGTTCTAGATAGCCGAGTGTTTATATAAGTGGTAGTGTAAGCAGTATTAATGTATGAATATAGGTGTTAGTGCGAGCAGGTTCCAGACAACTAAATATAAGTGGCAAAGTAAGTAGGTTCTAGATAGCTGAATCTGATATATGATTGCTAGTAAAAAAAAAAAAAGATTCTAGATAGTGGTCCTAGAGCTGAGTTTGAATATAGATGGTATTGTAAGCATGCTCTAGATAACAGTGTGTGAATATGAGTGATGCTGTGAGCAGGTTCTAGGTAACTGAATGTTTGTGGTAGTGTAAGCAGGTTCTAGACAACAGAGTGTGAATATGAGTGGTACTGTGAGCAGGTTCTAGATAGCTGGATGTGAATATGAGTGACAATGTGAGCTGGTTCCAGATAACTGAATGTTTGTGGCAGTGTAAGCAGGTTCTAGATAATGTAATGTTAATACTGGCAGGCCGTGACGCGGTCTCTCAGTAACTAGGGAGGACTCCTACCTTCCCCCTCTCCTCGTTCATCATGTGCAGCTCCTGTTCGCTAAGCCACGCCTCCACCTCTGTGATGTCGAAGTAGTACTGCTGGGCCTGGTACATGGCGTCCAGGTTCAGCTGCCTGTGCTCCGTCTCCACCCACAGCATCTCCCACAGGTGCTGCAGCTGCTCCATCCCCGCCCGCACGCACTCCGCCTCGGGGCTGCGGATGGAGGCGATGACCGCCGAGCGCTCCAGCACGTCCTCCACCCGCCCGCGGTGGCCCTCCAGCTCCCTCTGCAGGGTCTGCGGGAACAGAGGTGCAACCACGCTTACATGCCAGACGGAGAGGCGCTGCAACGTCACTCGTGCAACAAGTAGTCGGCCAATAAGAAGCCTTGCTTTAACGCTGGTAGTGCGTTTGATTAAAATATTAAATATTAAATATTAAATATTAAATTATTAAAAAATATTAAAGTTGAAAGTAAGTTGGAAACAATGCTCTTACCTGGTTCTTCTTCATGAGCTGCTGCACAGCCTGTAAACTGCTGCCGTGCTCCTGCGAGGTGGCCATGGGGAGGCGCTCTTGCACCCACATCTGAGAAAGCCCATATAAACAAACATCAGAAAAATATTTGGACATATATTTATCTGATAAAGTGAATCCTATAACTGATCGAGTCAAATGTAGCCATATTCCATATTTATTTAGCCTCCTGGGTCCACAGGGGGGAGTAATCCCTCTACACTGCAGTGAAACCCACAGGAGGAGAACCCATAGAGCTGAAACGCTGAGGAGACGCTGCAGCTGAGGTCAGTAAACACTGTTCACATGCAGTGGGCGGGAACAAATCGTGACCCCGCCTCTCTCTAACTAGAGCCTCTCAGTGATCTGTCTTATGAGGAGAGAACACTGATACTAACACAGCTGATCCAGAGTCAGTGATACTTACACAGCTGATCCAGAGTCAGTACTACTTACACAGCTGATCCAGAGTCAGTACTACTTACACAGCCGATCCAGAGTCAGTACTACTTACACAGCCGATCCAGAGTCAGTACTACTTACAGCTGATATAGAGTCAGTGATACCTGCACAGTTAATACACAGTCAGTGACACACAGCTGATCCAGAGTCAGTACTACTTACACAGCTGACACACAGTCACACAGATATACAGCTGATACATACACAGCTGATCCAGAGTCAGTGATACTTACACAGCTGATCCAGAGTCAGTGATACTTACACAGCTGATACAGAGTCAGTGATACACTGCTGATGCAGTATCAGTGATACTTAAACAGCTGATCCAGAGTCAGTGATACTTACACAGCTGATCCAGAGTCAGTGATACAAAGCTGATACAGAGTCAGTGATACTTACACAGCTGATACAGAGTCAGTGATACACAGCTGATCCAGAGTCAGCACTGCTTACACAGCTGATCCAGAGTCAGTACTGCTTACACAGCTGATCCAGAGTCAGTGCTACTTACACAGCTGATCCAGAGTCAGTACTAATTACACAGCTGATCCAGAGTCAGTACTACTTACACAGCTGATCCAGAGTCAGTGATAATTGAGACAGACAGATATCTATACTAGGGAAGGTAAGTAAACACTCTGTACTCACGATTTCGTCCTCCAGGTCTCGCCCCACTTGGTGCACCTCCTTAGAAGCCAGGAGGATCCTCCTCCTCTCCTTCAGCGGCTCAATGAGACGGACGATCCGTGTCTCCACCGCGTTCTGCCGCTCGGATACCGTATCCATGATCTGACCCTGCTGAGGGATGGACGCAGCCTGAACCTGCAGCTCCCCAACTTCCTGGTACCACTGCTCCACCTGACTCTCCATCGTCTGCACAGAGAAACCGAGACCACTTCAGGAGAAGCCGGGGAGGTGGGAGCGTCACACAACAGAACAAACAGACTGAAGAGGAAGAAGGAGGTGCACAGAGAGACGGAGGTGAAGAACGTACGACACAGAGAGAGAGAACGACAGGAGAGATACAGCAGCACAGCGGAGGACGCTCACCACCGAGAGAAGGACGGGAGGAGGAAACGAGGAAAGAAGGGAGAGAGAGAGTGATTACATCAGCATAAGCCCTCCGTACAGATATGACTGACCAGAACCCACTCGCACCTCCTCGCACCTCCTCTCACCTCTCTGGCTTTAAACACTGAAATATTAATACCTACAGTAAACTGAATACTTAATTACACAGCTTAATTAACAAACACCTCCAATATCAATAGATTATTTATATTTATATTTATATTTATATTTATATTTATATTTATATTTATATTTATATTTATATTTATGAATGTACAGCCTGTTTATATGATACAGTATGTTGATGTACACAAAATAGGGAATACATACTACAAAACACACACACACACACACACACACACACACACACACACACTACATCACATACGAGTAGTCTTCAGGTGGTGGGCACAAGGAAGGCGACCCACCAGTCACACAGTGCGGTGACTCTGAGGCGTATTCTGTGATTCTGTTCATCACAAATACAGAAAATCACTCTGTGACTCCACCAGCAGAGCGGAGCGCAGGAGAGAGAGAGATGGAGGATGGAGAAAAAAAAGAAAGAAAGAAAGAAAGATGCTTCAAAAGAAACGAGAGACATACATAAAACATAATGAAAGAAATAAGCGGAAATAATAAAAAGACAAACATAAGATAAAAGAAAAGAAAAGAAGTCTAAACAAGAAAGAAAAAATAAAGAGAAACGAGTAGAAATAATCAACACATACAAACATACAGAAATAAAACAAAATAAACTAACAACACATTAAGAAACTGAACAAGCTGAGAAGCACAAAGAGAGAAAGAAAGAAAGAATATAGAATGAGGAGAGAAGGAATAAAGAAGGAAAAGGAGAGAAGGAGAGAAGGAGAGAAAAAAGAAGGAAAGAGGAGAGAAGAAAAAAAGAAGAGAAGGAGAGAAGGAAAAAAAGGAGAGAAGAAGAGAAGAAAAAGAAGGAAAGAAGGAGAGAAGAAAAAGGAGAGAAGAAGAGAAGAAAAAAAAGGAAAGAAAGAGAGAAGGAGAGAGGAAGAGAAGGGAAAGAAAGAAAATGAGAGAAGAAAAAGAAAGAAAAGAAGTAGATAAGGAGAGAAGGTAAAACACATGTTAAATGAAGGAGAGAAGAAAAAGAAGGAGAGAAGAAAAGAAGGAAAGAAGGAGAGAAGGTAAAGAAGGAGAGAAGGAAAAGAAGGAGAGAAGAAAAAGAAGGAGAGGAGAGAAGGTAAAGAAAGAAAAAGAAGAGAAGAAAAGAAGGAAAGAAAGAGAGAAGGAAAAGAAGGAGAGAGGGAAAAGAAGGAGAGAAGAAAAAGAAGGAGAGGAGAGAAGGTAAAGAAAGAAAAAGAAGGAGAGAAGAAAAGAAGGAGAGAAGGAAAAGAAGGAGAGAAGAAAAAGAAGGAGAGGATAAAAGGTAAAGAAAGAAAAAGAAGGAGAGAAGGAAAGAAGGAAAAGAAGGAGAGAAGGAAAAGAAGGAGAGGAGAGAAGGAAAAGAAAGAAAGAAGAAAAAGAAGAAAAAGAAGGAGAGAAGGAAAAGAAGGAGAGAAGGAGAGAAGGAGAGAAGAAAAAGAAGGTAAAGAAGGAGAGAAGGTAAAGAAGGAGAGAAGGTAAAGAAGGAGAGAAGGAGAGAAGAAAAAGAAGGAGAGAAGAAAAAGAAGGAAAGAAGGAGAGAAGAAAAGGAGAAAAGAAAAAGAAGGAAAGAAGGAGAGAAGAAAAAGAAAGGAAAAGAAGGAGATAAGAAAAAGAAGGAAAGAAGGAGAGAAGGAAAAGAAGGAGAGAAGAAAAAGAAAGGAATAGAAGGAGAGAAGGAAAAAAGGAGAGAAGAAAAAGAAGGAGAGAAGAAAAAGAAGGAGAGAAGAAAAGAAAGGAAAAGAAGGAAAGTAGGTAAAGAAGGAAGTATGGTGAGAATGTAAAAAAGAAGAGAAAGAAGAAATAAGAAGGAAAAAGGAAAAGAAAATAGAAGGAAAGATGAGAGAAGAATAAGAAGGGATAGAAGGAGAGATGGAAAAGAAGGTGAGGATAAAATGATGGTTTGATGGTGAGAAGGAAATATGGAAAAGAAAAAGAAGGTGAGAAGAAAAAGAAGGATGAGAAGAGTGTTGGTATTGAAGGTGGTGAGGTACCGCTGATGGTGATGGTTTGGTGTGGATGGAGGACAAACTGAGCTCAGATCAGCTCTAAGCGCGCCGCTGTCAGAGAGACCACAAGCAGTTACTGAGATAAACCTCTTAAACACACAGCGCCACCTGCTGGAGCACAGACACGTCACCACAACCATCTGCCCCAGCATGAAACACAGAAATCAACAGGTTATAACACCAGAGCCGGACCCCCAGCAGCCCCCCACAGCCAAAGATAATCAGTTAATCATCATTTCCTCCTGAGGAGAGAGAGAGAGAGAGAGAGAGAGAGAGAGAGAGAGAGAGAGAGAGAGAGAGAGAGAGAGAAGTAAAGTAGGAAGAGAGAGAGAGAGAGGTAGAGAAGAAGATAGAGAGAGAGAGATAGAGAGAGAGAATAGAGAGAGAGGTAATAGAGAGATAGAGAGAGATAGGCAGAAGAGAGAGATAGAGAGAGAGAGAGAGAGAGAGGAGAGTGAGAGGTATAGAGAATAGAGAGGCAGAGAGAGAGAGATAGAGAGCAGAGAATAGAGATAGAAGAGAGAGAGAGAGAGAGGTAGAGGAGAGAGAGAGATAGAGAGAGAGAGAGAGAAGAGAGAGGTAGAGAAGTAGATAAGAGAAGAGATAGGAGAGAGAGATAAGAGAGAGAGAGAGAGGCAGAGAGAGAGAGATAGAGAGCGAGAGATAGAGAGAGAGAGAGAGAGAGAGAGAGAGAGAGATAAGAGAAGAGATAGATAGAGAAGAGAGAGATAGAGAGAAGAGGGGATAGAAGAGAGAGAATAGAGAGGTGGTAGAAGAGAGAAGAGGTAGAGAGAAGAGGTAGAGAAGAGAGAGAGAAGAGAGAGAGAGAGAGAGAGAGGAGAGAGGATAGAAGAGAATTAGAGGATAGAGAGAGAGAATAGAGAGAGAGAGTTAGAGAGAGAGAGAGGGTAGACGAGAGAAGTAGAGAGAGAGAGACAGAGAGAGAGGGATAGAGAGAAGATAGAGAAGATAGAGAGAGAGAGATAGAGAGAGAGAGGTAAGAGAGAGAGAGAGAGAGAGAGGGGGATATAGAAGAGATAGAAGATAGAGAGAGAGAGGTAGAGAGAGAGAGAGAGAAGGGATAGAGAGAAGATAGAGAGATAGAGAGAGAGAGGTAAGAGAGAGATAGAGAGAGAGTGGGGAGAGAGAGAGATAAGAGAGAAAGGTAGAGAAGAGTAGAGAGAGAGATAGTAGAGAGTGAGAGAGAGAGAGAGAGAGGAGGGGAGAGAGAGAAATAAGAGTGATGAGAGAGAGAGAGAGAGAGAGAGAGAGAGAGAAGAGAGAGGTTGAGAGAGAAGAGGTAGAGAGAGAGAGGTAAGAAGAGAGAAAAGGAGTGAGGGGATAGAGAGAGAGATAGAGAGGTAGAGAGAGAGAGAGAGAGAGAAAGAGAGAGAGAGGGTAGAAAGAGAGAGTAGAGAGAGAAGAGGAGAGAGAGAGAAGAGGAGAGGAGGAGAGAGCAGAGGGAAGAGAGAGAGATAGAGAGGTAGAGAGAGAGAGAGAAAAGAGAGAGAGGGGTAGAGAAGAGAGGTAGAGAGAGAGAGAGAGAGAGAGAGAGAGAGAGAGAGAGATAGACTGCAGTAGAGTCAGTAGAGAAAGGCTGAAAGGCTGAAACACTCAGAGACCTGCAGTTTCTTCAGCTGCTTGTTGACCGTGGTGAGGTCCTGGCCGTAATCCTCGTGGGTCAGCTGACTCTCCAGCTGCTGCAGCCGCTGGTCCAGGCTGGAGTAGCTCTGGGTCAGAAGGTCGGCTCGACTGGACTCAAACAGCTGCCTGGCCTTGGCCTGGGTGGTGCTCTCCAGGTCCTGCCAGCACTCCCGGATCTCACTCAGCTTCTTCTGGACCACGGAGCTCAGCTCAGGCTTCTCCTGCATCAGCTTCTGACCTTCCTGAGGAGGAAAGAGGAGCGTCAGCAAAACCACATGAGCAGAATTTAAGATTTTTCACAAGAAGATAAAGAGACCCGGATCCCTCAGTGCCCACAGACTTCCACACCACTAGAGGGCAGCGCAGCGTCAGGAGCTTCTGACAGTAACCAACCCAGTGACAACCCAGCACAGAGAAAGGACACTGACTGTATACGACTCACACAGAGCCAATCAGCCCCACTCAGATATACAGCAGATCCAGATCACCCAGAGATCAACTGTTCATCTGTAGACCACCTATAGACCACTGATAGTTCACCTGTAGACCACCTATAGATCACTAATGTATTCACCTGTAGACCACCTATAGATCACTGAAGTTCACACTGTAACCACCTATAGCTCACTGATAGTTCACCTGTAGACCCACCCTATAGCTCACTGATTAGTTCACACCTGTAGAACCACCTATAGACCACTAATCAAATAGTTCACCTGTAGACACCATAGATCAACTGATATTTCACGCCTGTAGACCACCTAAAAGACCACTGATAGTTCACCTGTAGACCACCTATAGATCACTAATAGTTCACCTGTAGACCACCTATAGATCACTGATAGTTCACCTGTAGACCACCTATAGACCACTGATAGTTCACCTGTAGACCACCTATAGATCACTGATAGTTCACCTGTAGACCACCTATAGATCACTAATAGTTCACCTGTAGACCACCTATAGATCACTGATAGTTCACCTGTAGACCACCTATAGACCACTGATAGTTCACCTGTAGACCACCTATAGATCACTGATAGTTCACCTGTAGACCCCACCTATAGATGCACTAATAGTTCACCTGTAGACCACCTATAGATCACTGATAGTTCACCTGTAGACCACCTATAGACCACTGATAGTTCACCTGTAGACCACCTATAGATCACTGATAGTTCACCTGTAGATCATACATAAGTCCCAAAAACATCACCTGTAGTTCACTGATAGCTCTACCATAGACTACCCATGCAGACCACCTATAGATAACCAAGCGTTCATATGTAGACCCCCTATAGATCATGGATAGTTCACTGATAGTTCACATGTAGACCACCTATAGATCATGGATAGTTCACATGTAGACCACCTATAGATCATGGACAGTTCACATGTAGACCACCCATAAATCACTGATACTTCACATGTGGACCACCCATAGATCACTGATAGTTCTGATAGAGAGAACAAAGTTGAGATAGTTCGGGTTCTGATAGAGGGAACAGAGTGGAGATAGTTTGGGTTCTGATAGAGAGAACAGAGTGGAGATAGTTTGGGTTCTGATAGAGGGAACAGAGTGGAGATAGTTTGGGTTCTGATAGAGAGAACAGAGTGGAGATAGTTTGGGTTCTGATAGAGAGAACAGAGTGGAGATAGTTTGGGTTCTGATAGAGGGAACAGAGTGGAGATAGTTTGGGTTCTGATAGAGAGCCCAGAGTGGAGATAGTTTGGGTTCTGATAGAGAGAACAGTGTGGAGATAGTTTGGGTTCTGATAGAGAGAACAGAGTGGAGATAGTTTGGGTTCTGATAGAGAGAACAGTGTGGAGATAGTTTGGGTTCTGATAGAGAGAACAGAGTGGAGATAGTTTGGGTTCTGATTAGAGAGACAGTGTGGAATAGTTTTGGGGTCTGATAGAGAAACAGAGTGAGATCGTTTTGGGTTCGATCGAGGAACAGAGTGGAGATAGTTTGGGTTCTGATAGAGGGAACAGAGTGGAGATAGTTTGGGTTCTGATAGAGGGAACAGAGTGGAGATAGTTTGGGTTCTGATAGAGGGAACAGAGTTCTGGGTTCTGGCTCTGACTCAGCTGCACCTGCCTCCTCTGTACGTCAACACAGAGCCTACAAGGGCAGAAAGAAGCTGAGCTCACAGTACAGACACCTACTCCACCAGAGAGAGAGAGAGAGAGAGAGAGAGAGAGAGAGAGAGAGAGAGAGAGAGAGGAGAGAGAGAGGAGAGAGAGAGAGAAAACCACACCACCTTAAACACAGCCACCTTTAATCATTAACACCTTAATAACCACCTCTTAAACACACCCACCTAAATACACCACATTAAACACATCCACCTCAAACACACCACCTAAAACCATACCACCTAAATACACCACCTTAAAACATTCCACTTAAACATACCACCTTAAAATAGACCCACCTTAAACATACCACCTTAAACATACCACCTTAAACACACCACCTTAAATACACCACCTTAAACACACCACCTTAAACATACCACCTTAAACATACCACCTTAAACACACCACCTTAAACATACCACCTTAAATACACCACCTTAAACATTCCACCTTAAACATACCACCTTAAACATACCACCTTAAATACACCACCTTAAATAGACTACCTTAAACACACACATACACACAGCTCTATATTGTCTGTCTGAAGGACGTGTGTGTGTGTGTGTGTGTGTGTGTGTGTGTGTGTGTGTGTGTGTGTGTGTGTGTTAGGGGGGCGGGGCAGTGACCGTGAAAGCGGCGCCCATGGACAAGAAATCAGGTCAGTCTGGTAATCACAGGTTCAGGGACACCCCGACACAGCCTCACCTGATTCATACGCAGTGGCCCAGTAAGTATTTGGACATTAGTGCCATGCACACTAAAAAACGAGGCAAAGGTTCTATGTGGAACCATGGGTTCTAGACAGTCAAGTCACATTATTATGTTCCTACTTTTGACATCAAGAAAGTCACGCGTTCTGGGGAATGTTTTGGTGACATTATCTGCACCCACTCATCCACCTGGAAGACCCCCTCACATTTTGGTTAGTTGTAGTTTAGTTCTAGTTGTAGTTTAGTTCTAGTTGTAGTTTAGTTCTAGTTGTAGTTTAGTTCTAGTTCTATTTTAGTTTAGTTGTAGTTTCGTTCTAGTTGTTTAGTTCTAGTTTAGTTCTAGTTTAATTCTAGTTCTAGTTTAGTTCTAGTTGTAGTTTAGTTCTAGTTGCAGTTTAGTTGTAGTTTAGTTCTAGTTCTAGTTCTAGTTGTAGTTTAGTTTTAGTTTAGTTCTAGTTGCAGTTTAGTTGTAATTTAGTTCTAGTTGTAGTTTAGTTCTAGTTGCAGTTTAGTTGTAGTTTAGTTCTAGTTCTAGTTGTAGTTTAGTTTTAGTTTAGTTCTAGTTGTAGTTTAGTTGTAGTTTAGTTCTAGTTCTAGTTCTAGTTTAGTTTTAGTTTAGTTCTAGTTGTAGTTTAGTTCTAGTTGTAGTTTAGTTCTAGTTCTAGTTTAGTTTTAGTTCTAGTTGTAGTTTAGTTCTAGTTGTAGTTTAGTTCTAGTTCTATTTTAGTTTAGTTGTAGTTTAGTTCTAGTTGTTTAGTTCTAGTTTAGTTCTAGTTTAATTCTAGTTCTAGTTTAGTTGTAGTCTAGTTTAGTTTAGTTCTAGTTTAGTTCTAGTTCTACATTAGTTCTAGTTGTAGTGAACTACTAAGATAAATGCGCTTAGAACTGTAGTCTTGCTGCAGTGAAGGGGACAGTGAGAATGAAGGGGACAGTGAAGGGGACAGTGAGAGTGAAGGGGACAGTAAGAGTGAAGGGGACAGTGAGAATGAAGGGGACAGTGAAGGGACAGTAGAAGGAAGGGTACAGTGACGGAACAGAGAGGTGAAGGGACAGTAAGAGTGATCGGACAGAGAAGAGTGAAGGGGACTGTATGAGAGAAGGGACATGAAGGACAGTGAGAGTGAAGGGGACAGTGAGAGTGTTAATGCTCTACTGAGGGACTGTGTGGGCTGTGCTGATGTTCTAGATCCTCTGAGAGGTTTGGGTTCTCCGTACGGGACTCATCTGCACTCGCCACTGAATCACAACCAGTAAGTGGGTTAAACACAGCGAGCAGAGTAGCTTTATATAACACCTCTCTCTCTCTCTCTCTCCTCTCTCTCTCTCTCTCTCTCTCCTCACAATCTCTCGTCCTTCTCGGTTCTCTCTCATCTCTCTCTCTTCCCTCTCATCTCTCTCTCACCCCTCTCTCTCTCACCTCTCTCCTCACTTCTCTCTCTCAAATCTCTCTCTCTCTCTTTCTCTCCTCTCCTCTCTCTCTCCTCTCCTCTCTCTCCTCTCTCTCTCTCGCTCTCTCTCTCTCTATCCTCTCTCCTCTCTCCTCTCTCTCTCTCTCTCTCTCCCCTCTCCCTCTCCGCTCTCTCTCTCTCTCTCTCTCTCTCTCTCTTCTCTCTCTCCACTCTCTCTCTCTCTCCTCCACCCTCTCTCTCTCACTCCTCTCATCACTCTCTCTCCCTCTCTCCTCTCCTCTCCTCTCCTCCCTCTCTCTCCTCCGTCTCTCTCTCGCGCTCTCTCTCTCTCTGCTCTCTCTCCCTCTCCTCTCCCTTCTCTCTCCTTCTCTCTCTCTCCTCTCTCCTCCATCACTCTCTCTCTTTCCATCTCTCCTCACTCTCTCTCTCCCTTCTCTTCTCTCACTCTCTCTCCCTCACCCTCTCGCTCTCTCTCCTCTCTCTTCTCTCGCTCTCTCTCTCTCTCTTCTCTCACTCTCCTCCTCTCCTCATCGTCTCAATCCTCTCGTCTCTCTCCCTCTCCTCTCTACTCTACTCTCTCTCTCCTCTCTCTCTCCTCTCGCCTCTCTCCTTCTCTTCCTCTCCCACCCCCCCCCCCCCCTCCCCTCTCTCTCCTCTCTTCTCTCTCTCTCTCCTTCTCTCTCCCTCTCTGCTCATTGCTTTCTCTCTTTTCCTCTCTTCAGAACTCAGTCTGCTCTCTCTCCACTTCTGTTTATCAGGGAGAGAGAGTGGGAGGAATGGAGTGGGATAAGAGAGAGAGAAAGGGTAAGAGAGGGAGATAGAAAGAGAGAGGAGAAAGAGGGAGAGAAGAGAGACATGAAGAGAGAAGGAGGAGAAGAGTGAGAGATAGACAGATAGAGGTAAAGAAGTGAAGAGACAGGATTGAGAGAGGGGAGAGAGGAGAAAGAGAGGAAAAGAGAGAGAAAAGTGAGAGGGAGAGAGAAAGAAAGAAAGAAAGAAAGAGTGTGGAAGGAAAAAATAGAGAGGAGAATGAGAGAAGAGAAAGGAAAGAACAAAGAGAAACAGGAGGAGGGCTAGAAAGAGGAGGAAGAAAGAGAAAAACAAAGGGAGGGAGAGGGAGAGAGAGAGGAGGATGAGAGAATAAGAGAAAGAGAAAAAGAGAGAGAAGTAAGAGCAAGGAAAACAAAATGAGAGAAAGGGAGCAAGAGAAAAGAAAAAGAAAGAGTGGAGGAAAAAAGAGGAGGAGGAAGAGAGAAGAGAAAGGAAAGAACAAAGAGAAACAGGAGGAGGACTAGAAAGAGGAGGAAGAGAGAGGAAAACAAAGGGAGGGAGAGGGAGAGAGAGAGAGGAGGATGAGAGAATAAGAGAAAGAGAGAAAGAAAGAGAGAGAAGTAAGACCAAGGAAATCAAAAGGAGAGAAAGGGAGCAAGAAAAAGAAAGGAAGAAAGAGTGGAGGAAAAAAGAGAGGAGGAGGAAGAGAGAAGAGAAAATGAAAGAACAAAGAGAAACAGGAGGAGGAATAGAAAGAGAGGGAAGAGCGGGGAAGGAAACAGGATAGAGAGGAAGAGAGAGAGAGGAAGAAGAAAGGCCCTGTTGTCTCTCTCCTGAAGCCGTACAGAGCAGTGAGTGTGTGGGGGCTGTGGGGAGCTGGGGGGGCTGTGGGGGGGCTGTGGGGGGGCTGTGGGGGGGCTGTGGGGGGGAGTCGGTTACAGGATTAATTAAGTAACGAGGCTGATTCATTATCTGACTGATGGTGAAGCTCTGAGGAGCTGCTGTGTCTGCTGGGCTTTATATACAGAGAAACACTGAGCTTAAACTTCCTCAGCACACAGCAGTACAGACCAGTACAGACCAGTACAGACCAGTACACACCAGTACAGACCAATACACACCAGTACAGACCAATACAGACCAGCACAGATCAGCACACACCAGTACAGACCAGCACAGATCAGCACACACCAGTACAGACCAATACACACCAGCACAGATCAGCACACATCAGTACCGACCAGTACAGACCAGCACACACCAGTACAGACCAGCACAGATCAGCACACACCAGTACAGACCAGCACAGACCAGCACACACCAGTACAGACCAGCACAGACCAGCACACACCAGCACAGACCAGCACAGATCAGCACACACCAGTACAGACCAGCACAGACCAGCACACACCAGTACAGACCAGCACAGATCAGCACACACCAGTACCGACCAGCACACACCAGTACAGACCAATACAGACCAGCACAGATCAGCACACACCAGTACAGACCAGCACAGACCAGCACACACCAGTACCGACCAGCACAGACCAGCACACACCAGTACAGACCAGCACAGATCAGCACACACCAGTACAGACCAGCACAGACCAGCACACACCAGTACAGACCAGCACAGATCAGCACACACCAGTACCGACCAGCACACACCAGTACAGACCAATACAGACCAGCACAGATCAGCACACACCAGTACAGACCAGCACAGACCAGCACACACCAGTACAGACCAGCACAGATCAGCACACACCAGTACAGACCAGCACAGACCAGCACACACCAGTACAGACCAGTACAGATCAGCACACACCAGTACAGACCAGCACACACCAGTACAGACCAGTACAGACCAGCACACACCAGCACAGACCAGCACACACCAGTACAGACCAGCACAGATCAGCACACACCAGTACAGACCAGCACAGACCAGCACACACCAGTACAGACCAGTACAGATCAGCACACACCAGTACAGACCAGCACACACCAGTACAGACCAGTACAGACCAGCACACACCAGTACAGACCAGCACACACCAGCACACACCAGTACAGACCAGTACAGATCAGCACACACCAGTACAGACCAGC
Source organism: Megaleporinus macrocephalus (assembly GCA_021613375.1). Lineage (NCBI taxonomy): Eukaryota > Metazoa > Chordata > Actinopteri > Characiformes > Anostomidae > Megaleporinus > Megaleporinus macrocephalus. Next base: position 47,803,859 of record CM038711.1, read on the forward strand.
ACAGACCAGCACACACCAGTACCGACCAGCACAGACCAGCACACACCAGTACAGACCAGCACAGACCAGCACACACCAGTACAGACCAGCACAGATCAGCACACACCAGTACAGACCAGCACAGACCAGCACACACCAGTACCGACCAGCACAGACCAGCACACACCAGCACAGACCAGCACAGATCAGCACACACCAGTACCGACCAGCACAGACCAGCACACACCAGTACAGACCAGCACAGACCAGCACACACCAGTACAGACCAGCACAGATCAGCACACACCAGTACCGACCAGCACACACCAGTACAGACCAATACAGACCAGCACAGATCAGCACACACCAGTACAGACCAGCACAGACCAGCACACACCAGTACAGACCAGCACAGATCAGCACACACCAGTACAGACCAGCACAGACCAGCACACACCAGTACAGACCAGTACAGATCAGCACACACCAGTACAGACCAGCACAGACCAGCACACACCAGTACAGACCAGCACAGATCAGCACACACCAGTACAGACCAGCACAGACCAGCACACACCAGTACAGACCAGCACAGATCAGCACACACCAGTACAGACCAGCACAGATCAGCACACACCAGTACCGACCAGCACACACCAGTACAGACCAATACAGACCAGCACAGATCAGCACACACCAGTACAGACCAGCACAGACCAGCACACACCAGTACAGACCAGCACAGATCAGCACACACCAGTACAGACCAGCACACACCAGTACAGAGCAGCACAGACCAGTACAGACCAGCACAGACCAGTACAGGCCAGTACAGACCAACTCAACCCAGCACAGAACAACTCAAAGCACACACCAGTACAGACCAGCTCAACCCAGCACACACCAACTGAACCCAGCACACACCAGCACAGACCAACTAAACCCAGCACAGACCTACTCAACCCAGCACACACCAGCACAGAACAACTAAACCCAGCACAGACCTACTCAACCCAGCACACACCAGCACAGAACAACTCAACCCAGCACAGAACAACTCAAAGCACACACCAGCACAGACCAACTAAACCCAGCACAGATCTACTCAACCCAGCACAGGCCAACTCAACCCAGCACAAACCAGCGCAGACCAACTCAACCCAGCACACACCAGCACAGACCAGCACAGACCAACTCAACCCAGCACACACCAGCACAGAACAACTCAACCCAGCACAAACCAGCACAGACCAACTCAACCCAGCACACACCAGCACAGACCAGCACAGACCAGCTTAACCCAGCACACACCAGCACAGACCAACTCAACCCAGCACACACCAGCACAGACCAACTCAACCCAGCACACACCAGCACAGACCAACTCAACCCAGCATACACCAGCACACACCAGCACAGACCAACTCAACCCAGCACACACCAGCACAGACCAACTCAACCCAGCACACACCAGCACAGACCAACTCAACCCAGCACACACCAGCACAGACCAACTCAACCCAGCACACACCAGCACAGACCAACTCAATCCAGCATACACCAGCACAGACTAAATCAACCCAGCAAAGACCAACCTAACCCAGCACAGATCATCTCAACCCAGCACAGGCCAACTCAACCCAGCACACACCAGCACAGACCAACTCAACCCGGGACACACCAGCACAGACCAACTCAACCCAGTACAGACCAACTCAACCCAGTACAGACCAACTCAACCCAGCACAGACCAACTCAACCCAGTACAGACCAACTTAACCCAGCACAGACCAACTCAACCCAGCACACACCAACACAGACCAGCACAGACCAACTCAAAGCACACACTAGCACAGACCAGCTCAACCCAGCACAGACCAACTCAACCCAGCACACAGCAACTCAACCCAGCACAGACCAGCTTAACCCAGCACAGACCAACCTAACCCAGCACACACCAGCACAGACCAGCTCGTGTTTATGTTTGTATTGATGTAAATGATCAGTGTTTACATGTGTGAGGGTGAAAGTATGTGGAGCTGTACTTTCACAATATATATATAAATATTATAGTCTATATATAAAAACCCAGCCTCGAAAACTTCATCCTACATCCAACACAGCAGTTTAGCTCCGCCCACTCACACTGAAATTATAAGTTATGTTTCAGCCCAGATCCAGGCACAATCTAGGTCAGCCAATCAGAGAAAAGGCAATTTACATATATCAGTCTTAAAGCGTACAGTACACTGAGATAAATATGAAATCCAAGAGATCTGCAGGATACGGGCCCTTTAAACTTTCTCCTTTCATTTCTCCTTCTGTTTATTTACAGATTCTCACTGTACACATAAACGCAGGTGAATATGAAATATGTTTATTTTTCATTACTTCGTTTATGATTCGCCCCAAAACAATAAACAATTCTGATCAAAATCAGAAAACCAATCCGATCACTGACTCTCCCGGTGACGCTGCTTCCTCTACGCTTCATCACTTCCGCTCCGCTTCCTGAACGGAGACGTGGAGAAAAGCAGAAGAGGAAAAAATGACCTTCACACAGGGAGACGGAGAGAGCGTTGCCTAGCAACTGGACCCCCCCCACCAACCCCCAACACCACCGTTCCCGCCGTCTGCCAGCTTCACTCGTGACGAGTGAGCAAAAATATTCACATCACAGCATCATGTGGACTCATCACTCGCTCGTTCTGAGCATCCTCACGGTCGCCGAGCGACCGGACCCCCCACCCCCACCAACCTGCAGCCCCCCCAGAGCTTAGAGTGACACTTCAAAATCAAAGTAACCCCCCCAGACGTACAGTTTGATTTCAGCACCGATTTCAGCAGGACGTGAGAATTCTGAGCCCCGAGATCATTCAGTGGTGGCGAGTGAGTTAAAACACTGTGTTATTATTAAACTATGGAACCGAACATCTCGTCTCCTTCACAAGGGTTTAAAGAGAACTTGTGAGACTCAGTGAGGTCCTGGTAGGAGGTCACAGGTATCTGGAGGTATCATGCTGACTGCAGTGCATCCCACAGCTGCTGGAGGGAGCGTGGAGGAGGATCCATAGAGCCAACACCACCATCCAGGTGGTCCCACAGATGCTTAGTTGGGATCAAGTCTGAGGAATTAGGGGTCCAGGGTAGTACTTGGAGGTCTTGGTCAGCTCTTCCAACCAGTGTGGGACATTTCTAGACTTGTGACGTGTCTCATTGTCTTGCTGGAAGATCCCATCCACCCCAGAGAAGACCTTCAGCATGTATGGTGTGCAGGATCTGCAAGACCCAAATCGGTTGAGCGTGTCTTCCACATGGATGAGTGGGTCCAGAGAATGTCACCAACACATTCACAAACCTAGTTTACGGCTATAGGGACCCTCGGAGTGATGATGTAAGCGGCTCAGATTCTGAACATTGAGCGCAATGTGAGCACAGGCCAGTGTAATCATGGGTGTAATCATGCTCAGACACTGTACAAGGCATCCGGTCTTAATGTGAGTACAACCCTTATTTAGAAAACATTTATTTATTGATTTATTTTATAGGAACCACAGCAGGGGGCGCTCTCACACACCACCACAGGTAAACGTGTCAGGTGATGTGTATTTTTCTCACTTTTTTAAATAAAATTGATAGAAACTGTATGTAAACACAGTTAAAGGGCTGATATCCTGCACTCCCTGTTGATGTAGTTGAGATATGTTGGGTGTAATGCACAGGCCTACGGTCTGGGGGTCCACCGCGGTATGTGTCTGAGTTTAGAGGCACAGTACCTCCACTGTGGGGGTCCTGTGGGGGTCCTGAACATTGAAGAATAGGGTAATAAAGTACACAGAGAAAGAAGTCTGACGTGGCTTCATGAACTGTGTGTGTAAGCAGCGCCGCAGGACAGCCAAGCAAAACCTGATCCGCCGACAGACACGACTGCTGATCTGAGAACAGCAGAGTTAAGCCTCCTCTCTGATTCATTAAGCCACTGTGACCAGAGCAGAGAGACCCCTCAGAAGATCTCATAGTCCCACATTACCACTTTAGAGGGTCCGGCACTTTGATGTCAGCAGCATTTGCAACAAAAGCCCACCCTTCAAAAAACCCAGCTCAGCTAGGAGATGGAGGTGAGGAACAGAGTGGAGGAGATGGAGGTGAGGGACAGAGTGGAGGAGATGGAGGTGAAGAACAGAGTGGAGGAGATGGAGGTGAGGGACAGAGTGGAGGAGATGGAGGTGAAGAACAGAGTGGAGGAGATGGAGGTGAGAAACAGAGTGGAGGAGATGGAGGTGAGGAACAGAGTGGAGGAGATGGAGGTGAGGGAGAGAGTGGAGGAGATGGAGGCAGTGTGTGAATACCAGAGTGGAGGAGATGGAGGTGAGGAACAGAGTGGAGGACATGGAGGTGAGGAACAGAGTAGAGGAGATGGAGGCAGTGTGTGAATACCAGAGTGGAGGAGATGGAGGTGAGGAACAGAGTGGAGGAGATGGAGGTGAAGAACAGAGTGGAGGAGATGGAGGTGAGAAACAGAGTGGAGGAGATGGAGGTGAAGAATATAGTGGAGGAGATGGAGGTGAAGAACAGAGTAGAGGAGATGGAGGTGAGGGACAGAGTGGAGGAGATGGAGGTGAGGAACGGAGTGGAGGAGATGGAGGTGAGGAACAGAGTGGAGGAGATGGAGGTGAAGAACAGAGTGGAGGAGATGGAGGTGAGATGTTACAGTAGATGTTAGAGGTGATGGAGGTGAGATGTTACAGTAGATGTTAGAGGTGATGGAGGTGAGATGTTACAGTAGATGTTAGAGGTGATGGAGGTGAGATGTTACAGTAGATGTTAGAGGTAATGGAGGTGAGATGTTACAGTAGATGTTGGAGTTGATGGAGGTGAGATGTTACAGTAGATGTTGGAGGTGATGGAGGTGAGATGTTACAGTAGATGTTGGAGGTGATGGAAGTGAGATGTTACAGTAGATGTTGGAGGAGATGGAGGTGAGATGTTACAGTAGATGTTGGAGGTGATGGAGGTGAGATGTTACAGTAGATGTTAGAGGTGATGGAAGTGAGATGTTACAGTAGATGTTGGAGGAGATGGAGGTGAGATGTTACAGTAGATGTTGGAGGTGATGGAGGTGAGATGTTACAGTAGATGTTGGAGGAGATGGAGGTGAGATGTTACAGTAGATGTTGGAGGTGGTGCTGATGTGATGAAGAGAGGTTTGAGCTGAACTGAAAAATGAGCTGCTATTGAGCAGCAGTTTAAGAACCACCAAGAAAACAAACCACCACATACTAAAGATCACCAGTGTTCACCCCCAGATCACCCTTACACACTACAATACTCACTCCTACTGACCACCAGTGTTCACCCCCAGATCACCCTTACACACTACAATACTCACTCCTACTGACCACCAGTGTTCACCCCCAGATCACCCTTACACACTATAATACTCGCTCCTACTGACCACCAGTGTTTACCCCCAGATCACCCTTACACACTACAATACTCACTCCTACTGACCACCAGCATCATCAGCTCAGCTTCTCCTTCACCAGTTCTCCTGGTTCCACCTTAAATGGAGGTGCAGGTACGTTCTGGCTCCTGCTGCACTGTTTAAGGTGGAACAGGAAAACTGGAGAATGAGCTGCTTCACCCTTGTGTGCTCGGTAGGAGTGAGTATTGTAGAGTGAACAGTTGGTCTGGGGGTGATGTGACTGGTCACTGGTGAGAGGTTTAAAACTACAGATACAAGAAACTGAAACAGGAAGTTCAGTCTCTCGTCCTGACTGGTTTCTGGTCAGTACTAGATACTTTTGGTACTAAATAAAAGCTCCACGTGGTTCTCAGTTCCACTGGATCATTACAAACTGGGTGGCCATTCAGTCCAGCTGAGTTTACCTGCTCTTTAAACTTGAAACAGAAAGAGGAAATGTGATTCCAGTTTCACCCCCAATCCATACAGTATTAGTGAGGTCACAAACACATATACTATACTACACCCATATACTATACTACACCTACACTACTATATATACACCTATACAGCAGTTTAGCTCCACCCACTCACACCATGTGAGGTTATAAGCAGGTTCTGTATGGATTGCTTAAAAAACAAGGCAGCCAATCAGAGCAGAGTTAACGCCTACAGTAGATAGTAGAAGAGTCTGTTTACTGGTGGGAGATAGTGAGAGGCTGGGGGGGGGGTCTCTGTGTTGGTGGTGTATGTGGGGTATATAAGCTCTGTGATGGGTTTATTAAGCTGGGAATGCTGGGAACACTGGGAATAGTGAGGGTACAGTGAGGTTATTTCCTCTCAGGTGAGTTTTTAGGAGCAAATCAGGACGAACGCAGTGAAAAGTGGAGCAACGTTCACACCGGGGACGCGCTCAGACACCAACACAGCTCAGCAGCACAGCTATTAATGGAAATGAGTTTCAGAACAAAAAAACGAGTCCAACGATCAGAACTACAGTGAAAATACTGGGTCAGTGGGGGGAGGGGGGAGAGATGGGAATTAAAAGGGGGGGAGAGATGGAGAGGGAAGAAAGAGAGAGATAAAAGATAGCTATGTCTCTGTATAGCACAGAATGCTACCAGACTAGAAGAGTGAAGACTAGCAAAAGCCCACCTACCCAGCCCCAACAAGACCCTCCCTAAACACACAGCCAACGCAAACACAGGGGTCCTCCTCAAACATACAACCAACACAAACACAGAGGTTATCCTCAAAGACACAACCAACACAAACACAGAGATTATCCTCAAACACACAGACAACACAAACACAGTGATTATCCTCAAACACACAGCCAACACAAACACAGAGATTATCCTCAAACACACAGGCAACACAAACACAGAGATCATCCTCAAAACACACAGCCAACACAAACACAGAGATTATCCTCAAACATACAGCCGACACAAACACAGAGATTATCCTCAAACACACAGGCAACAAAAACACAGAGATTATCCTCAAACATACAGCCAACACAAACACAGAGATTATCCTCAAACACACAGGCAACACAAACACAGAGATCATCCTCAAAACACACAGCCAACACAAACACAGAGATTATCCTCAAAACACACAGCCAACACAAACACAGAGATTATCCTCAAACACACAGGCAACACAAACACAGAGATCATCCTCAAAACACACAGCCAACACAAACACAGAGATTATCCTCAAACATACAGCCAACACAAACACAGAGATTATCCTCAAACACACAGGCAACAAAAACACAGAGATTATCCTCAAACATACAACCAACACAAACACAGAGATTATGCTCAAACACACATCCAACACAAACACAGAGATTATCTTCAAACACACAGCCAATACAAACCAGAGATCTTCCTCAAACACACATCCAACATAAACACAGAGATTATCCTCAAACATACAGCCAACACAAACACAAAGATTATCCTCAAACACACATCCTACACAAACACAGAGATTATCCTCAAACATACAACCAACACAAACACAGAGATTATCCTCAAACACACATCCAACATAAACACAGAGATTATCCTCAAACATACAACCAACACAAACACAAATTATCCTCAAACACACAACCAACACAAACACAGAGATTATCCTCAAACACACAACCAACACAAACACAGAGATTATCCTCAAACACACAGCCAACGCAAACACAGATTATCCTCAAACACACAACCAACACAAACACAGAGATTATCCTCAAACACACATCCAACACAAACAAAGATTATCCTCAAACACACATCCAACACAAACACAGAGATTATCCTCAAACACACAACCAACACAAACACAGAGATTATCCTCAAACACACAGCCAACGCAAACACAAGGGTCCTCCTCAAACATACAAACACAGAGATCTTCCTCAAACGCACAGCCAACACAAACTCAGAGATCTTCCTCAAACACACAGCCAACACAAACACAGAGATTATCCTCAAACGCACAGCCAACACAAACACAGAGATTATCCTCAAACGCACAGCCAACACAAACACAGAGATTATCCTCAAACACACATCCAACACAAACACAGAGATTATCCTCAAACACACATCCAACACAAACAAAGATTATCCTCAAACACACATCCAACACAAACACAGAGATTATCCTCAAACACACAACCAACACAAACACAGAGATTATCCTCAAACACACAGCCAACGCAAACACAAGGGTCCTCCTCAAACATACAAACACAGAGATCTTCCTCAAACGCACAGCCAACACAAACTCAGAGATCTTCCTCAAACACACAGCCAACACAAACACAGAGATTATCCTCAAACGCACAGCCAACACAAACACAGAGATTATCCTCAAACACACAGCCATCACAAACACAGAGATTATCCTCAAGCACACAGCCAACACAAACAGAGATTATCCTCAAACACACAGCCATCACAAACACAGAGATTATCCTCAAACACACAGCCATCACAAACACAGAGATCTTCCTCAAACACACATCCAACATAAACACAGAGATTATCCTCAAACACACAGCCATCACAAACACAGAGATTATCCTCAAACACACAGCCAACACAAACACAAGGGTCCTCCTCAAACATACAACCAACACAAACACAGAGATCTTCCTCAAAAACACAGCCAATACAAACACAGAGATCTTCCTCAAACACACAGCCATCACAAACACAGAGATTATCCTCAAACACACAGCCAACACAAACACAGAGATTATCCTCAAACACACAGCCAACACAAACACAGAGATTATCCTCAAACACACAACCAACACAAACACAGAGATTATCCTCAAACACACAGGCAACACAAACACAGTGATTATCCTCAAACACACAGCCAACACAAACACAGTGATTATCCTCAAACATACAGCCAACACAAACACAGAGATTATCCTCAAACACACAGGCAACACAAACACAGAGATCATCCTCAAAACACACAGCCAACACAAACACAGAGATTATCCTCAAACATACAGCCAACACAAACACAGAGATTATCCTCAAACACACAGGCAACAAAAACACAGAGATTATCCTCAAACATACAACCAACACAAACACAGAGATTATGCTCAAACACACATCCAACACAAACACAGAGATTATCCTCAAACACACAGCCAACACAAACCAGAGATCTTCCTCAAACACACATCCAACATAAACACAGAGATTATCCTCAAACACACAGCCAACACAAACACAGAGATCTTCCTCAAAACACACAGCCAACACAAACACAGAGATTATCCTCAAACACACAGCCAACACAAACACAGAGATTATCCTCAAACATACATCCAACACAAACACAGAGATTATCCTCAAACATACATCCAACATAAACACAGAGATTATCCTCAAACACACAGCCAACACAAACCAGAGATCTTCCTCAAACACACATCCAACACAAACACAGAGATTATCCTCAAACATACAGCCAACACATACACAGAGATTATCCTCAAACACACAGCCAACACAAACACAGAGATCTTCCTCAAACACTCAGCCCACACAAACACAGAGATTATCCTCAAACGAACATCCAACACAAACACAAAGATTATCCTCAAACATACAGCCAACACAAACACAGAGATTATCCTCAAACACACATTCAACACAAACACAGAGATTATTGTCAAACACACAGCCAACACATTCACAAAGATTATCCTCAAACACACAGCCAACACAAACCAGAGATCTTCCTCAAACACACAGCCAACACAAACACAGAGAATATCTTCAAACATACAGCCAACACAAACACAAAGATTATCCTCAAACATACAGCCAACACAAACACAAAGATTATCCTCAAACATACAGCCAACACAAACACAGAGATTATCCTCAAACACACAGCCAACATAGACACAGAGATTATCCTCAAACATACAGCCAACACAAACACAAAAATTATCCTCAAACATACAGCCAACACAAACACAAAGATTATACTCAAACAAACATCCAACACAAACCAGAGATCTTCCTCAAACACACATCCAACACAAACACAGAGATTATCCTCAAACACACAGCCAACACAAACACAAAGATTATTGACAAACACACAGCCAACACAAACACAGAGATTATCCTCAAACACACAGCCAACACGAACACAGAGATTATCCTCAAACACACAGCCAACACAAACACAGAGATTATCCTCAAACACACAGCCAACACGAACACAGAGATTATCCTCAAACATACAGCCAACACAAACACAGAGATTATCCTCAAATGAACATCTAACACAAACACAGAGATTATTGTCAAACACACAGCCAACACAAACACAAAGATTATCCTCAAACACACATCCAACACAAACACAGAGATTATTGACAAACACACAGCCAACACAAACACAGAGATTATCCTCAAACACACAGCCAACACAAACACAGAGATCTTCCTCAAACACACAGCCAACACAAACACAGAGATTATCCTCAAATGAACATCCAACACAAACACAGAGATTATTGTCAAACACACAGCCAACACAAACACAAAGATTATCCTCAAACACACAGCCAACACAAACCAGAGATCTTCCTCAAACACACATTCAACACAAACACAGAGATTATCCTCAAACATACAGCCAACACAAACACAGAGATTATCCTCAAACACACAGCCAACACAAACACAGTGATTATCCTCAAACACACAGCCAACACAAACACAGAGATTATCCTCAAACACACAGCCAACACAAACCAGAGATCTTCCTCAAACACACATTCAACACAAACACAGAGATTATCCTCAAACATACAGCCAACACAAACACAGAGATTATCCTCAAACATACAGCCAACACAAACACAAAGATTATCCTCAAACACACATCCTACACAAACACAGAGATTATCCTCAAACATACAGCCAACACAAACACAGAGATTATCCCCAAACACACATCCTACACAAACACAGAGATTATCCTCAAACACACAGCCAACACAAACACAGAGATTATCCTCAAACACACATCCAACACAAACACAGAGATTATCCTCAAACATACAGCCAACACAAACACAGAGATTATCCTCAAACATACAGCCAACACAAACACAACGATTATCCTCAAACACACATCCTACACAAACACAGAGATTATCCTCAAACATACAACCAACACAAACACAGAGATTATCCTCAAACACACAGCCAACACAAACACAGAGATTATCCTCAAACACACAACCAACACAAACACAGAGATTATCCTCAAACACACATCCAAAACAAACACAGAGATTATCCTCAAACACACAGCCAACACAAACCAGAGATTATCCTCAAACACACAGCCAACACAAACACAGAGATTATCCTCAAAAGAACATCCAACACAAACACAGAGATTATCCTCAAACACACATCCAACACAAACACAGAGATTATCCTCAAACACACAGCCAACACAAACCAGAGATTATCCTCAAACACACAGCCAACACAAACACAGAGATTATCCTCAAACACACATCCAACACAAACACAGAGATTATCCTCAAACAAACAGCCAACACAAACACAGAGATTATCCTCAAACATACAGCCAACACAAACACAAAGATTATCCTCAAACACACATCCTACACAAACACATAGATTATCCTCAAACACACAGCCAACACAAACACAAAGATTATCCTCAAACACACATCCTACACAAACACATAGATTATCCTCAAACATACAGCCAACACAAACACAAAGATTATCCTCAAACATACAACCAACACAAACACAGAGATTATCCTCAAACACACATCCTAGACAAACACAGGGATCTTCCTCAAACACACATCCAACACAAACACAGAGATTATCCTCAAACATACAACCAACACAAACACAGAGATTATCCTCAAACATACAGCCAACACAAACACAACGATTATCCTCAAACATACAGCCAACACAAACACAAAGATTATCCTCAAACACACATCCAACATAAACACAGAGATTATCCTCAAACACACAGCCAACACAAACACAGATCCTCCTTAAACTCCAGCACAGTAACAACTCATTCCAGGTTTGCTGGAAGTCGTCACTGCCTCAGTTTAATCTCTGTGCTTTCACAGACTGTGAGACACCACAGTAACCAGATCAGAGTCCAGCCTCATCTGAACATCTCTCAACACTCTTTCAGCCAAGACCCACAGAGACGCACTGGAACCATCTACACAACTCCTAACACAACTCCTAACACAACCCCTAACACAACTTCTAACACAACTCCTAACACAACTTCTAACACAACTTCTAACACAACTCCTAACACAACTCCTAACACAACCCCTAACACAACTCCTAACACAACTCCTAACACAACTCCTAACACAACCCCTAACACAACTCCTAACACAACTTCTAACACAACTCCTAACACAACTCCTAACACAACTCCTAACACAACCCCTAACACAACTTCTAACACAACTCCTAACACAACTTCTAACACAACTTCTAACACAACTCCTAACACAACTCCTAACACAACCCCTAACACAACTCCTAACACAACTCCTAACACAACTCCTAACACAACCCCTAACACAACTCCTAACACAACTTCTAACACAACTCCTAACACAACCCCTAACACAACTTCTAACACAACTCCTAACACAACTCCTAACACAACCCCTAACACAACTCCTAACACAACTTCTAACACAACTTCTAACACAACTCCTAACACAACTCCTAACGCAACCCCTAACACAACCCCTAACACAACTCCTAACACAACTTCTAACACAACCCCTAACACAACTCCTAACACAACTCCTAACACAACTCCTAACACAACCCCTAACACAACTCCTAACACAACTTCTAACACAACTCCTAACACAACTTCTAACACAACTCCTAACACAACTCCTAACACAACTCCTAACACAACCCCTAACACAACTCCTAACACAACTCCTAACACAACTTCTAACACAACTCCTAACACAACCCCTAACACAACTCCTAACACAACTTCTAACACAACTCCTAACACAACCCCTAACACAACTCCTAACACAACTTCTAACACAACCCCTAACACAACTCCTAACACAACCCCTAACACAACTCCTAACACAACTCCTAACACAACTCCTAACACAACCCCTAACACAACTCCTAACACAACTTCTAACACAACTCCTAACACAACTCCTACCACAACTCCTAACACAACCCCTAACACAACTCCTAACACAACTTCTAACACAACTCCTAACACAACCCCTAACACAACTCCTAACACAACTTCTAACACAACTCCTAACACAACCCCTAACACAACTCCTAACACAACTTCTAACACAACTCCTAACACAACCCCTAACACAACTCCTAACACAACTTCTAACACAACTCCTAACACAACTCCTAACACAACTTCTAACACAACTCCTAACACAACCCCTAACACAACTCCTAACACAACTTCTAACACAACTCCTAACACAACTCCTAACACAACTTCTAACACAACTTCTAACACAACTCCTAACACAACTCCTAACACAACTTCTAACACAACTCCTAACACAACTTCTAACACAACTCCTAACACAACTCCTAACACAACTCCTAACACAACTCCTAACACAACCCCTAATACAACTCCTAACACAACTCCTAACACAACTTCTAACACAACTCCTAACACAACCCCTAACACAACTCCTAACACAACTCCTAACACAACTTCTAACACAACTCCTAACACAACTCCTAACACAACTCCTAACACAACTCCTAACACAACTCCTAACACAACCCCTAATACAACTCCTAACACAACTCCTAACGCAACTTCTAACACAACCCCTAACACAACTCCTAACACAACTCCTAACACAACTTCTAACACAACTCCTAACACAACTCCTAACACAACTCCTAACACAACAGACGCTCCGGTCCGTTCAGGAGGCAGTGGTCTGCAGAGGTAGCATTTAAAGGCAGCAAGCGAGACAAAGACTACCTAGTTCTGAAGAATGTCCAATTTATTAGAAACACCCCTTCTTTGTACTTCCACGAACTGGCCACTTTATTAGAAACACCACCTTGCACTTCCACTAACTGGCCACTATATTAGAAACACCACCTTTATTTCCACTAACTGGCCACTTCATTAGAAACAGCTCATTGTCTGGTGTCACTGTGCTCTGTAACACAGACCCCTCCAGGTAAGACGTTGGAGCTCAGCGAGAGAGAGATCTTCCTCTACCTTCTCGATCTTGTCCAGCCACTCCTTGTTCTGCGCCAGTTCTGCCATGAAGGTCTGGTGCTTCAGCCATTTCTTGTGCAGCTTCTGCGTCTCGTCTCGGGACGTATCTCGAGCCATCAGCATCTTCTCTGCCACCCAGTCCCCCAGCTGGAAAACACACAGACAGCTAAACCTCACACAGCTGGAACAGGAGGGAACAGGTCACTGAGGAACTGTGAGTTAGCTGAAGCTGGTTTTAAGCTCAGATACAGTCTGAAATCAACCAAATCTACAATCTTTTCCTGCGTCCATATATATATGACATTATGCTGTACATTTGTGCATTTTTAACAATAATACATACAATAATACTTTTAGCTCCTTCATAATTACACACACATACATTTCTATAAATATTTATTATACATCAACGCTGTCCAATGAAAAACAAGTATCTCCAAAATTGCAACTTTACAGGAGAGACTAAAACATTCTTTACTTTCAATGTAAGTCAGTGGAACCAGAATTTTTTCCAAGTTTCTATTAGTTCATTCATCATGAAATTTTCACACAATGTAAACAACCAGTGGCAGGATCAAATGTCAATCAAATCAATCAAACTTCAAATCGACAAAAATGGAGATACATGTTTTTCATTGGACAGCGATGATATATACTTTATGTCCAGCTTTATAGCAAGTGATCTTCATTCAGACTGACCAAAGATAATAAACAGAAACAATAATGATGAACATGAAGCTGACCTCATCTTATACACCAGCGGCTTGTTTTAATTTTCAGATCCATCTTAAATTGTGTAGCAATTATAATAACACATAACCTGCACATTGAAACATCTGCTCCATTTAAGGTGGAAGCTGCAGTTCATATTAGATATCAGTTCATATTAGATATCAGTTCATATTCAATATCAGTTCATATTAGATATCAGTTCATATTCAATATCAGTTCATATTCAATATCAGTTCATATTCAATATCAGTTCATATTAGATATCAGTTCATATTCAATATCAGTTCATATTCAATATCAGTTCATATTACATATCAGTTCATATTAAATATCAGTTCATATTCGATATCAGTTCATATTAGATATCAGTTCATATTAAATATCAGTTCATATTTTATATCAGTTCATATTAGATATCAGTTCATATTAAATATCAGTTCATATTCAATATCAGTTCATATTTTATATCAGTTCATATTAGATATCAGTTCATATTTTATATCAGTTCATATTAGATATCAGTTCATATTTTATATCAGTTCATATTAGATATCAGTTCATATTAAATATCAGTTCATATTCAATATCAGTTCATATTTTATATCAGTTCATATTAAATATCAGTTCATATTCGATATCAGTTCATATTAAATATCAGTTCATATTCGATATCAGTTCATATTCGATATCAGTTCATATTCAATATCAGTTCATATTAGATATCAGTTCATATTAGATATCAGTTCATATTAGATATCAGTTCATATTCAATATCAGTTCATATTAGATATCAGTTCATATTCGATATCAGTTCATATTCAATATCAGTTCATATTAGATATCAGTTCATATTCAATATCAGTTCATATTAAATATCAGTTCATATTCAATATCAGTTCATATTCAATATCAGTTCATATTTAATATCAGTTCATATTCTGAGTCTGGTTTGCAGAACTGTGGGGGTAAACTCACAGTGTAGGTTATATTATATACATATTCATCATCTTTTCTGTGTCACTTTAATAAACACTTTAATCAGTGTTTATTAAAAACATCCACAACGATGATCTTGTTCTATAAACAAAGGAGTGGAGGTTTAGACAGTGACCAAAACTGACTGTTACTAATATATATATACTGGTGATCAGACACTTTTACACTATCAGCTCAGACTTTTATACAGTAGTGTATATATATATATATATATATATATATATATATATATATATATATATATATATATATATATATATATATATATATATATATATATATATATACACTACTGTATAAAAGTCTGAGCTCAGTGTAAAAGTGTCTGATCACCAGTAAGATCAGCAGATCTGATTAGAACAGATGTAAATAATCAGACATACAATACAAAGTAACATGAATATGTTATTGTGAGAGAAGTAGATCAGATCTTGATCCAGTTTGAAGAACAAAGTTAGGTTCCAGATTTCAGATTTCTTTTAAATATAAAGGAATTTTAAATACTCTGTTTATGATCTATTAAACAGGACAGTGCAGTAACAGTTTAATGTTGTTTTTAGAGTATGTTTGAATGCAGCCTCATGTTTTCTTGTCACCTCCGAAACACAAACACAAGGAGCTTTAGTCTGTGGGTGGAGCTTTATTTAAGCCACGCCCCTTTATTCTAGAGTAGGAAGTGAGACTGCATTCCTGTCCCTCAGGGTCACATGGTGAGCAGTTACATTGCTTTGAAGTAAATGTGTCCCAAAGTCTGAGAATCAGTGTGAAACATTCAGAACAGTCAGTAACGTAACATGTTATTATTATTATTATTATTATTATTATTATATGATGATTTCTTCGTGTAGAACTATCAGAGCTGTGTTTGCAGGTTAGTGATTTTGATTTCTGCTCAAGAGGGACTAAACTTGTCACCACCGAAACAGTCACTACTGAAACACATGGGCAGTGTTATGATTGTTTTGTTTATTATTAGTATTATTATTAATAAATAAGCCTAATGAAGGTACACAGTCAGTCAGAGTAGCAGGAGGAATAATAACACTCATCCTGTAACCTGATCAGTTTAAAACCCTGATCACTGGACACAGTCAGGGCTACTGCGCTGTCCTGCAAACATATAAAAACAAACACACACACACACACACACACACACACACACAGAGGCCTCAGGCTGAGTTACCGGTGGTGATCAGCAGCCTCACTCGGAGGCACAGAGTCGCATCCTCCACCCAGACGGGGCAGCCAGGAGCTCAGCGTCCAGCGGTCACGACCCAAACACCACCCACAGACCACGCTGCTGACCGGCAGTGCGGTCAGAACTCCACACCCAGCACTCTCACTGTTCTAAACCCAGAGAGCAGCTCCATCACCCAGCAGAGCAACCCAACACTGAGGAGACCCCAGTACAGAGAGGAGCTCCATCAGAGAGAGAGAGAGAGAGAGAGAGAGAGAGAGAGAGAGAGAGAGAGAGAGAGAGAGAGAAAACAAAGTCAAAGAGAAAAGAGAGAGAGAGCAATAAAGCGAGAGAAATAAACTGAGACAGAAAGGAAAGAGTTAAAGAGAGATAAGTAAAAAGAGAATGAGAGAGAGAGGGGAAAGAGAGAGATAGCAAGAGTTAAAAGAGTGAAAGAGAAAATGAGAGACAAATAAAGAGATAGACAAATGAGTAGAGAGCAAAGATAGAGAGTAAAAGAGAAATAAAGAGAGTAAGAGAGAGAAATAAACAGAGAGGAAAGAGGGACAAAGAGAAAAAAAAGAGAGAGAGAGTGAGCGAGTGAGAGAGAGAGCGGCGGAGAAAAATAAACAGAGAGGAAAGAGAGTGAGAGAGAGAAATAAAAGAGAAAGAAAGAGAGTAAGAGAGAAATAAACAGAGAGGAGAGAGAGTGAGAGAGAGAAATAAACAGAGAGGAAAGAGGGACAAAGAGAAAAAAAAAGAGAGAGAGAGAGAGTGAGCGAGTGAGAGAGAGAGCGGCGGAGAAAAATAAACAGAGAGGAAAGAGAGAGAGAGAGTGAGAGAGAGAGAGTGAGAGAGCCCTGCTGGGTGCTGAGAGGGTTTTGAGGTTTCCTCTCCTCCTCCAAACGATCCGAACACGCTCTTCTCTCCGTTTCCACGGCGCACTGACACTCCACACAATCAGTACTGTATTCCTCCGCTCCTCTTCTCCTTTATTCCCTCTCTCTCTCTCCTCCTTCCTCCCTTCTGTTTGTGTAATCAGGCGGAGGGTGGCGCGGAGTCTCGGCTCTCCTCCTGCTGCAGTATCCAAACACGACGAGAGAGAGCAGCGCGAACGCACCGAGCGGTGATGGAGAACCGAGAGAGGAGGAGAGGGAGGGGGAGCGAGGGAGGCGTATGGTGGCAGAGAGAGGGAGAAAGGGACGGAGGGAGGGAGACAGAGAGACTACGTCGTTCCTCAGCGTCACGGTGATGACGGAGGATTTTAAAGGGAGCGCAGGAGCGAATGGAGGAGAGAGAAGAGAAGATGAAGAGGAGGAGGAACCTCAGACAGCCAAACAGAACACAGGAGGGAGAGAAACAGAACGAGATGCTCTCCATTCAACCTTTACAGCTCAGACACATATGAAAACAATAACCCAGTCCACCTTAACCAGGCCAGCGTAACCCAGTCCACCTTAACCCAGTCTATCATAACCCAGTCCTCTATAACCCAGTCCACCTTAACCAGGCCAGCGTAACCCAGTCCACCTCAACCCAGTCTATCATAACCCAGTCCTCTATGACCCAGTCCACCTTATCCAGGCCAGCGTAACCCAGTCCACCTCAACCCAGTCGTCTATGACCCAGTCCTCTATGACCCAGTCCACCTTAACCAGGCCAGCGTAACCCAGTCCACCTTAACCCAGTCCACCTTATCCTAGTCCACCTTAATCCAGTCTATAATAACTCAGTTCTCTATAACCCAGTCCACCTTAACCAGGCCACCTTAACACAGTCCCCTTTAACCCAGTCCATTATAACCCCGTCCACCTTAACCCAGTCCATTATAACCCCGTCCACCTTATCATAATCCACCATAACCCAGTCCATTATAACCCAGTCCACCTTATCATAATCCACCATAACCCAGTCCACCATAACCCAGTCCACCTTATCATAATCCACCATAACCCAGTCCATTATAACCCAGTCCACCTTATCATAATCCACCATAACCCAGTCCACCATAACCCAGTCCATTATAACCCAGTCCACCTTATCACAGTCCACCATAACCCAGTCCACCTTAACCCAGTCCATTATAACCCATTACACCTTAACCCAAATGTAGAAGATCAGGCAAGAGATGTTTGGTGTCGAGACCAATATACATACATTTTTTTACATTTCTGATAATCAATAATATCAGCCAATATAAAACACTGATAACCAACGACATCCGCCAATATAAAGGGCTAAAATATTAATAACTGATTATATTAGTCAATATAAGGGTCTAAAATTATGATTACTGTTCATATCAGTCAACAAAGGGGCTTAAACATCTGATAATTGATAATATCCATGAATATAAGGGGCTTAAATTCCTACAAACTAATAATATCAGTTGATATAAGAGACAAAATACTCTGATAATAAATAATATCAGCCAATACAAGAGGCCAGTAGTTATTATTACCAATAATATGATATTATTACCCATATCAATACAGGAGAGTAAAAACACTGAGATCAGCCTCTAGAGTAACAGTAACTAGTCATATATACTATATACTATACTACAATATTATATACCACAGAATCTGTCCCCTGTCCCCCACAGAGCGTATCTGTCCCCTGTCCCCCACAGAGCGTATCTGTCCCCTGTCCCCCACAGAGCGTATCTGTCCCCGGTCCCACACAGAGCGTATCTGTCCCCGGTCCCACACAGAGCGTATCTGTCCCCTGTCCCCCACAGAGCGTATCTGTCCCCTGTCCCACACAGAGCGTATCTGTCCCCGGTCCCACACAGAGCATATCTGTCCCCAGTCCCACACAGAGCATATCTGTCCCCAGTCCCACACACCTACATCCACTGTCCAGTAACTGTCCTGAAGCAGCTTTAATCCTGAAACCAGGGGCGGGCTAGCGTCGCCGAGGGAGATATTTCACACAACACGCCGTATTATTTACAACCACTGAGGGTCATACTCTGGGCCTAGAGTTATTTTTATAAGTCTGGGGGGATTAAGCAGTTAGAGCCCACCTCCACCTCCTCCTCGCTCAGAGACACACAGCCTACGTTACTCATTCACACTGTCCCGTGTTTATTCTCACATCACTGACACTGTTCTACAGTCACGCTGCTGATCCTTACACACACTGTACAGATCTCAGAACAGCTTCCTCCTCTCCTCACTCACCTTCCTCCTCACCCAAACAGGTGTACTGTGGCCATGGAAACAGGTGCAGTATAACCATGGCAATGGGGGCATGTGGAGTGTAACTATGGAAATGAATGTAGTCTAAACATGGAAACAGGTGTAATGTAACCGTGGAAATAGGTGAAATGTAACCATGGAAATGGGTGTTGTGTAACCATGGAAATGGGTGTAGTGTAACCATGGAAATGGGTGTAGTGTAACCATAGAAACTGGTGTAGTGTAACCATGGAAACGGGTGAAATGTAACCATGGAAATGGGAGCTGGGGTACTGTGACCATAGAAATACGTGAACATGGATTCAGGGAAAGTGTAAACACAGAAATGAAGACACTGTGATCATGAAAATATGAAGTGTAACCATGGAAATGGGTGTAGTGTAACTACGGAAACGAATGTAGTGTGGAGGGAAGGCAACATTTCCTGATCAAATTCAGATCATAATAAATTAGTTAATCTTTTATTTACAAACAGAAATGTGGTTTAAAAGTTCAGAATCTGTAAGTTCCACACATTTTCACCACCAGGGGCCGGGGGGGACCAACAAACACAGAGAGAGCGTCCTCCTGTGGCTGGAGTCTCCCTCCTCTCTCTCTCTCTCTCTCTCTCTCTCAGCTGAATAGATGATGGGAAGAGGAGGTGAATAATTGATGGTGGGCAGAAAGAAAACAGGCTGAAACTAAATAAAGCTTCAGCCACTCAGCAGCCACACATACTGTACAGCTCATACTGGAGCACTTATTACCATAACAACTCATTACCATAGCAACCCATAACCATGGCAGCATCCCAAAACAACAGATTACCATAGCATTACCATAGCAACAACCCATCACTATAACCCCACATTACCATAACCACCTATTACCATAACAACCCATAACCAGACCAGTGTCCCAAAAAACCACATTACCATACATTTTTATTACCATAGCAACAACCCCTAACACCACATTACCATAACGACATATTACCATAACAACCCATAACCAGACCAGTGTCCCAAAAAACCACATTACCATACATTTTTATTACCATAGCAACAACCCATAACACTACATTACCATAACCACATATTACCATAACAACCCATAACCAGACCAGCGTCCCAAAACACATTACCATAGCAACAACCCATCACTATAACCCCACATTACCATAACCACCTATTACCATAACAACCCATAACCAGACCAGTGTCCCAAAAAACCATATTACCATACATTTTTATTACCATAGCAACAACCCCTAACACCACATTACCATAACGACATATTACCATAACAACCCATAACCAGACCAGCGTCCCAAAAAACCACATTACCATACATTTTTATTACCATAGCAACAACCCATAACACTACATTACCATAACCACATATTACCATAACAACCCATAACCAGACCAGCGTCCCAAAACACATTACCATAGCAACAACCCATCACTATAACCCCACATTACCATAACCACCTATTACCATAACAACCCATAACCAGTACAGTGTCCCAAAAAAACACATTACCATACATTTTCATTCCCATAGCAACAACCCATAACACCACATTACCATAACCACATATTACCATAAAAATTACTATAATAACAACCCATCACCATAGCAACAATCCATTACCATAACACCATAAGCAACAACTCACTGCCATAACACACACATCCGCATTACACCAACAAATAAGCTGATACTGACATTTATTTACTAAACTAATTAATAAAGGATGATGAAAATAAAATAAAAGATAAATACATAAATTAATAAATTAGGCTGTAAGTGTAAAATTCGAGTGATAAAAAGTCCAATTTTCTCTGATACTCCAGTTAATCACTGGCGGACCACCCACAAATGCTGAGCAATGCTCAGGGGACCCCCAGGTTTGCCAGTTCACAGTGATCTGCTATCCTCTTGCTATAAGGGACAATCCTGTTACACTATTATTATTATTATTATTATTATAAGTATTATAATAATTATTACTATTATTGTTGTTGTTGTTACTAGTATTATTATGCTGCATATTGCAAAATCCATTGAGTCATTTTTAGATTAATGTAAAAAAATTATAGCCTAATAAAAAATATAATAATGTAATAATAATAATAATAATACGGCCCATATGTACTGTGTGTATGTAAGTATCTTTATGATCTATATGTTATAATAATGTCATGATAATAACAAAGAAAATTATAGGACACATAAACAGTAAGTTTATATAGTTTATAAGGTTATATAAATATATATATATATATATATATATATATATAAACACACTGAAACACACACCGTTGCTGCTGCTGATTCAGGTTAACTCTCCTGTTCTCTGGTTTTTCTTACGCCGGGATGTTTTTATCAGGAAACCATAAAAATCATGTCCTACCTCATGGCAGTCCTGCAGGAACCTCTGCAGCTCCCACTGGTCGTTGAGTTTACTGAGCCACTGCTGAGCCAGCTCGCGGTTCTGGTTCCCTCTGCGGGTCGAAAACAAACCAAACACCCAATAAAACACCTCAGCCTGACGTTACGCGGCGCGCTGCGGCACAGGGTCAGATTTAGGGGAAGAGGAGGCTGGACGCCAGCCGGTTCCTTTCAGAGCACATTTCATGCTTTTTATTGTGGCCCCTCCATTCAGGCCGGACCGCCAGAGCCTCTTTGTTGCGTCTCTAAAGAGACGCACTGTTTAAACCGTGCGGCATCTGATGGAGCAGCTGCGCTCTGTCCAACAATAGCAGCCAGAGAGGCCGACAGGCTTCAGCCGACGCCGCGTACGGGGGGCCGTGACACCACATCCACAATGCACGAGTACAATAAGGACTTAAAGCATAATGAACAGACTTAATATAAACAGACTTAATATAAACAGACTTAATAAAAACAGACTTAACATAAACAGACTAAATAAAAACAGACTAAATATAAACAGACTTAATATAAACAGACTTAATATAAACAGACTTAATATAAACAGACTTAATATAAACAGACTTAATAAAAACAGACTTAACATAAACAGACTTAATATAAACAGACTAAATATAAACAGACTTAAAATAAACAGACTAAATATAAACAGACTTAATAAAAACAGGCTAAATAAAAACAGACTAAATAAAAACAGACTAAATAAAAACAGACTTAATATAAACAGACTTAATAAAAACAGACTTAATATAAACAGACTAAATAAAAACAGACTTAATATAAACAGACTAAATAAAAACAGACTAAATATAAACAGACTAAATATAAACAGACTTAAAATAAACAGACTAAATATAAACAGACTTAATAAAAACAGACTAAATAAAAACAGACTAAATAAAAACAGACTTAATCTAAACAGACTTAATAAAAACAGACTTAATATAAACAGACTAAATAAAAACAGACTTAATATAAACAGACTAAATATAAACAGACTAAATATAAACAGACTTAATATAAACAGACTTAATAAAAACAGACTTAACATAAACAGACTTAATATAAACAGACTAAATATAAACAGACTTAAAATAAACAGACTAAATAAAAACAGACTTAATAAAAACAGACTAAATAAAAACAGACTTAATAAAAACAGACTAAATAAAAACAGACTAAATAAAAACAGACTTAATATAAACAGACTAAATAAAAACAGACTTAATATAAACAGACTAAATAAAAACAGACTTAATATAAACAGACTTAATAAAAACAGACTTAATATAAACAGACTAAATAAAAACAGACTTAATATAAACAGACTAAATAAAAACAGACTAAATATAAACAGACTAAATATAAACAGACTTAAAATAAACAGACTAAATATAAACAGACTTAATAAAAACAGACTAAATAAAAACAGACTAAATAAAAACAGACTTAATATAAACAGACTTAATAAAAACAGACTTAATATAAACAGACTAAATAAAAACAGACTTAATATAAACAGACTAAATATAAACAGACTAAATATAAACAGACTTAATATAAACAGACTTAATAAAAACAGACTTAACATAAACAGACTTAATATAAACAGACTAAATATAAACAGACTTAAAATAAACAGACTAAATAAAAACAGACTTAATAAAAACAGACTAAATAAAAACAGACTAAATAAAAACAGACTTAATAAAAACAGACTAAATATAAACAGACTAAATAAAAACAGACTTAATATAAACAGACTTAATAAAAACAGACTTAATATAAACAGACTAAATAAAAACAGACTTAATATAAACAGACTAAATAAAAACAGACTAAATATAAACAGATTAAATAAAAACAGACTTAATATAAACAGACTTAATATAAACAGACTTAATAAAAACAGACTTAATATAAACAGACTTAATAAAAACAGACTTAATATAAACAGACTAAATAAAAACAGACTTAATATAAACAGACTAAATGAAAACAGACTAAATATAAACAGACTAAATAAAAACAGACTAAATAAAAACAGACTAAATAAAAACAGACTTAATATAAACAGACTTAATATAAACAGACTTAATATAAACAGACTAAATATAAACAGACTTAATAAAAACAGACTAAATAAAAACAGACTTAATATAAACAGACTTAATATAAACAGACTTAATATAAACAGACTAAATATAAACAGACTTAATCTAAACAGACTTAATATAAACAGACTAAATATAAAAAGACTAAATATAAACAGACTTAATATAAACAGACTAAATATAAAAAGACTTAATATAAACAGACTTAATATAAACAGACTAAATATAAAAAGACTTAATATAAACAGACTTAATATAAACAGACTTAATAAAAACAGACTTAATATAAACAGACTTAATATAAACAGACTTAATATAAACAGACTAAATATAAACAGACTTAATCTAAACAGACTTAATATAAACAGACTAAATATAAAAAGACTAAATATAAAAGACTAAATATAAACAGACTTAATATAAACAGACTTAATATAAACAGACTAAATATAAACAGACTTAATCTAAACAGACTTAATATAAACAGACTAAATATAAAAAGACTAAATATAAACAGACTTAATACAAACAGTCCAGCCTGAATGAAAAACAACGACCACAAAATACTTTTCACTTTATAAGAGCGCATGTAAGAGCAGCTCAATTCACAGTTTAGAGTCTATTATAGATTTTTTCTGTTATATTTATATACATTCTATAGTGTAAAAAAAATGTATTGACCCACATGAACTCACAATAATGTTTATGGGGCTGGTCAGACAATAGAGGGCGCTCTTGAAAAGAACGTCAAAAATGAATGAATACTAGCAAGAGTGTGTTCTGAACTGTAATCAGTACTGCAATATAAACTGAGTATGTTATATAGTTTCTCATTAGGTTGAATGTATAACTCTAAATGTAGGTACTGTATATAAACTGAGTTACAGTTTCTCATTAGGTTGAATGTATAACTCTAAATGTAGGTATTGTATATAAACTGAGTTACAGTTTCTCATTAGGTTGAATGTATAACTCTAAATGTAGGTATTGTATATAAACTGAGTTAAAGTTTCTCATTAGGTTGAATGTATAACTCTAAATGTAGGTGTTGTAGATAAACTGAGTTACAGTTTCTCATTAGATTGAATGTATAACTCTAAATGTAGGTATTGTATAGAAACTGAGTTACAGTCTCTCATTAGGTTGAATGTATAACTCTAAATGTAGGTACTGTATATAAACTGAGTTACAGTTTCTCATTAGGTTGAATGTATAACTCTAAATGTAGGTATTGTATATAAACTGAGTTACCGTTTCTCATTAGGTTGAATGTATAACTCTAAATGTAGGTGTTGTAGATAAACTGAGTTACAGTTTCTCATTAGATTGAATGTATAACTCTAAATGTAGGTATTGTATAGAAACTGAGTTACAGTCTCTCATTAGGTTGAATGTATAACTCTAAATGTAGGTATTGTATATAAACTGAGTTACAGTTTCTCATTAGGTTGAATGTATAACTCTAAATGTAGGTATTGTATGTAAACTGAGTTACAGTTTCTCATTAGGTTGAATGTATAACTCTAAATGTAGGTATTGTATATAAACTGAGTTACAGTCTCTCATTAGGTTGAATGTATAACTCTAAATGTAGGTATTGTATGTAAACTGAGTTACAGTTTCTCATTAGGTTGAATGTATAACTCTAAATGTAGGTATTGTATGTAAACTGAGTTACAGTTTCTTATTAGGTTGAATGTATAACTCTAAATGTAGGTATTGTATATAAACTGAGTTTCAGTTTCTCATTAGGTTGAATGTATAACTCTAAATGTAGGTACTGTATATAGAGTCGTTAAGGTTTTGTAAAGTTGAACATATCTGTGGGCGGAGCTTGGCGCCGTCTCTGACCTGGTGGCGAGTAAATCCACTCGTTCTCTGATGCGCTCGGAGTAGATGTTGCTCTGGCTGATGAGACTCTCTCCGGCCTCTATGACGGCTTTGATCCGGTGCAGGTTCAGCTCCATGGTGGTGGTGAACTCTTTGTGCTTCTTAATGGCGCCCTCCACCGTCTCCACCGTGGTGGGGAGCTCCACATGGGCGAGTGCTGATTCCTGACACACAGACGAGAGAACAGAAACACTGGTGAACAATGTAGACTGGACTTTTATACTGGTGCATATATATACACTATATATATATATCACTGCTTTCACACTGGAGGCCACTTTATGCTCTACCTTAATGAAGGCCTGGATACAGTTTCAGAGACATTTGGTGATGTGGTACTTACCAGTAACTGTTTGGGGTATTTGGGCAACTATTATCTCTCTATCTGCCCTGTACGGTGGTGTAGTGGTTAGTACGGTGGTGTAGTGGTTAGTATGGTGGTGTAGTGGTTAGTATGGTGGTGTAGTGCTTAGTATGGTGGTGTAGTGGTTAGTATGGTGGTGTAGTGGTTAGTATGGTGGTGTAGTGGTTAGTACGCTGGTGTAGTAGTACGGTGGTGTAGTGGTCAGTATGGTGGTGTAGTGGTTAGTATGGTGGTGTAGTGGTTAGTATGGTGGTGTAGTGGTTAGTACGGTGGTGTAGTGGTTAGTACGGTGGTGTAGTGGTTAGTACGGTGGTGTAGTGGTTAGTATGGTGGTGTAGTGGTTAGTACGGTGGTGTAGTGGTTAGTAGAGTGGTGTAGTGGTTAGTATGGTGGTGTAGTGGTTAGTACGGTGGTGTAGTGGTTAGTATGGTGGTGTAGTGGTTAGTACGGTGCTGTAGTGGTTAGTACGGTGGTGTAGTGGTTAGTAGAGTGGTGTAGTGGTTAGTATGGTGGTGTAGTGGTTAGTATGGTGGTGTAGTGGTTAGTATGGTAGTGTAGTGGTTAGTACGGTGGTGTAGTGGTTAGTAGAGTGGTGTAGTGGTTAGTATGGTGGTGTAGTGGTTAGTACGGTGGTGTAGTGGTTAGTACGGTGGTGTAGTGGTTAGTATGGTGGTGTAGTGGTTAGTACGGTGGTGTAGTGGTTAGTACGGTGGTGTAGTGGTTAGTATGGTGGTGTAGTGGTTAGTACGCTGGTGTAGTAGTACGGTGGTGTAGTGGTCAGTATGGTGGTGTAGTGGTTAGTATGGTGGTGTAGTGGTTAGTATGGTGGTGTAGTGCTTAGTATGGTGGTGTAGTGGTTAGTATGGTGGTGTAGTGGTTAGTATGGTGGTGTAGTGGTTAGTACGCTGGTGTATTAGTACGGTGGTGTAGTGGTCAGTATGGTGGTGTAGTGGTTAGTATGGTGGTGTAGTAGTTAGTAAGGTGGTGTAGTGGTTAGTACGGTGGTGTAGTGGTTAGTACGGTGGTGTAGTGGTTAGTACGGTGGTGTAGTGGTTAGTATGGTGGTGTAGTGGTTAGTACGGTGGTGTAGTGGTTAGTAGAGTGGTGTAGTGGTTAGTACGGTGGTGTAGTGGTTAGTACGGTGGTGTAGTGGTTAGTACGGTGCTGTAGTGGTTAGTACGGTGGTGTAGTGGTTAGTAGAGTGGTGTAGTGGTTAGTATGGTGGTGTAGTGGTTAGTATGGTGGTGTAGTGGTTAGTATGGTAGTGTAGTGGTTAGTACGGTGGTGTAGTGGTTAGTAGAGTGGTGTAGTGGTTAGTATGGTGGTGTAGTGGTTAGTACGGTGGTGTAGTGGTTAGTACGGTGGTGTAGTGGTTAGTATGGTGGTGTAGTGGTTAGTACGGTGGTGTAGTGGTTAGTACGGTGGTGTAGTGGTTAGTATGGTGGTGTAGTGGTTAGTACGCTGGTGTAGTAGTACGGTGGTGTAGTGGTCAGTATGGTGGTGTAGTGGTTAGTATGGTGGTGTAGTGGTTACTAGGGTGGTGTAGTGGTTAGTATGGTGGTGTAGTGGTTAGTAGGGTTGTGTAGTGGTTAGTAGGGTGGTGTAGTGGTTAGTATGGTGGTGTAGTGGTTAGTAGGGTGGTGTAGTGGTTAGTAGGGTGGTGTAGTGGTTAGTAGGGTGGTGTAGTGGTTAGTATGGTGGTGTAGTGGTTAGTATGGTGGTGTAGAGGTTAGTACGGTGGTGTAGTGTTAGTAAGGTGGTGTAGTGGTTAGTATGGTGGTGTAGTGGTTAGTAGGGTGGTGTAGTGGTTAGTAGGGTGGTGTAGTGGTTAGTATGGTGGTGTAGTGGTTAGTAGGGTGGTGTAGTGGTTAGTATGGTGGTGTAGTGGTTAGTAGGGTGATGTAGTGGTTAGTATGGTGGTGTAGTTAGTACGGTGGTGTAGTGGTTAGTATGGTAGTGTAGTGGTTAGTATGGTGGTGTAGTGGTCAGTACGGTGGTGTAGTGGTTAGTATGGTGGTGTAGTGGTTAGTATGGTGGTGTAGTGGTCAGTACGGTGGTGTAGTGGTTAGTACGGTGGTGTAGTGGTTAGTACGGTGGTGTAGTGGTTAGTATGGTGGTGTAGTGGTTAGTATGGTGGTGTAGTGGTTAGTAGGGTGGTGTAGTGGTTAGTAGGGTGGTGTAGTGGTTAGTAGGGTGGTGTAGTGAGGTGTGTATGTGTTAACAGTATAGAAACTAGAGCTGTTGTTGCTGATGGTTCTCTCAAACCTGCTCATGCCGTATAGAAATCAGTGCTCTGCTACTCATGCCTGCAGGCGCTGTGGCTCGCTCAGTATGGTGGTGTAGTGGTTAGTAGGGTGGTGTAGTGGTCAGTATGGTGGTGTAGTGGTTAGTATGGTGGTGTAGTGGTTAGTATGGTGGTGTAGTTAGTACGGTGGTGTAGTGGTTAGTATGGTGGTGTAGTGGTTAGTACGGTGGTGTAGTGGTCAGTATAGTGGTGTAGTGGTCAGTATGGTGGTGTAGTGGTTAGTAGGGTGGTGTAGTGGTTAGTATAGTGGTGTAGTTGTTAGTATGGTGGTGTAGTGGTTAGTAGGGTGGTGTAGTGGTTAGTATGGTGGTGTAGTGGTTAGTATGGTGGTGTAGTGGTTAGTATGGTGGTGTAGTTAGTACGGTGGTGTAGTGGTTAGTATGGTGGTGTAGTGGTTAGTACGGTGGTGTAGTGGTTAGTACGGTGGTGTAGTGGTTAGTACGGTGGTGTAGTGGTTAGTAGGGTGGTGTAGTGGTTAGTAGGGTGGTGTAGTGGTTAGTATGGTGGTGTAGTGGTTAGTATGGTGGTGTAGTGGTCAGTATGTGGTGTAGTGGTCAGTATGGTGGTGTAGTGGTTAGTATGGTGGTGTAGTGGTTAGTAAGGTGGTGTAGTGGTTAGTAGGGTGGTGTACTGGTTAGTATGGTGGTGTAGTGGTTAGTAGGGTGGTGTAGTGGTTAGTAGGGTGGTGTAGTGGTTAGTATGGTGGTGTAGTGGTTAGTAGGGTGGTGTACTGGTTAGTATGGTGGTGTGGTGGTTAGTATGGTGGTGTAGTGGTTAGTAGGGTGGTGTAGTGGTTAGTAGGGTGGTGTAGTGGTTAGTATGGTGGTGTAGTGGTTAGTATGGTGGTGTAGTGGTTAGTAGGGTGGTGTAGTGGTTAGTATGGTGGTGTAGTGGTTAGTAGGGTGGTGTAGTGGTTAGTATGGTGGTGTAGTGGTTAGTATGGTGGTGTAGTGGTTAGTAGGGTGGTGTAGTGGTCAGTATGGTGGTGTAGTGGTCAGTATGGTGTTGTAGTGGTCAGTATGGTGGTGTAGTGGTCAGTATGGTGGTGTAGTGGTTAGTATGGTGGTGTAGTGGTCAGTATGGTGGTGTAGTGGTTAGTATGGTGGTGTAGTGGTTAGTATGGTGGTGTAGTGGTTAGTATGGTGGTGTAGTGGTTAGTAGGGTGGTGTAGTGGTTAGTAGGGTGGTGTAGTGGTTAGTAGGGTGGTGTAGTGGTTAGTAGGGTGGTGTACTGGTTAGTAGGGTGGTGTAGTGGTTAGTAGGGTGGTGTAGTAGTTAGTACGGTGGTGTAGTGGTCAGTATGGTGGTGTAGTGGTCAGTATGGTGGTGTAGTGGTTAGTATGGTGGTGTAGTGGTTAGTATGGTGGTGTAGTGGTTAGTAGGGTGGTGTAGTGGTCAGTATGGTGGTGTAGTGGTCAGTATGGTGGTGTAGTGGTCAGTATGGTGGTGTAGTGGTTAGTATGGTGGTGTAGTGGTCAGTATGGTGGTGTAGTGGTCAGTATGGTGGTGTAGTGGTCAGTATGGTGGTGTAGTGGTTAGTATGGTGGTGTAGTGGTTAGTATGGTGGTGTAGTGGTTAGTACGGTGGTGTAGTGGTTAGTATGGTGGTGTAGTGGTCAGTATGGTGGTGTAGTGGTTAGTAGGGTGGTGTAGTGGTTAGTAGGGTGGTGTAGTGGTTAGTAGGGTGGTGTAGTGGTTAGTAGGGTGGTGTAGTGGTTAGTATGGTGGTGTAGTGGTTAGTACGGTGGTGTAGTGGTTAGTATGGTGGTGTAGTGGTCAGTATGGTGGTGTAGTGGTCAGTATGGTGGTGTAGTGGTTAGTATGGTGGTGTAGTGGTTAGTACGGTGGTGTAGTGGTTAGTATGGTGGTGTAGTGGTCAGTATGGTGGTGTAGTGGTTAGTATGGTGGTGTAGTGGTTAGTACGGTGGTGTAGTGGTCAGTATGGTGGTGTAGTGGTTAGTATGGTGGTGTAGTGGTCAGTATGGTGGTGTAGTGGTTAGTATGGTGGTGTAGTGGTTAGTATGGTGGTGTAGTGGTTAGTACGGTGGTGTAGTGGTTAGTATGGTGGTGTAGTGGTCAGTATGGTGGTGTAGTGGTTAGTAGGGTGGTGTAGTGGTTAGTAGGGTGGTGTAGTGGTTAGTAGGGTGGTGTAGTGGTTAGTAGGGTGGTGTAGTGGTTAGTAGGGTGGTGTAGTGGTTAGTAGGGTGGTGTAGTGAGGTGTGTATGTGTTAACAGTATAGAAACTAGAGCTGTCGTTGCTGATGGTTCTCTCAAACCTGCTCATCCCGTATAGAAATCAGTGCTCTGCTACTCATGCCTGCAGGCGCTGTGGCTCGCTCTGTTAGTAAGTAGGCTTCCACTGACATTTACGTTGAATATCAGAACTATTTTTTCTGTTGACCCTAAAAACAGCAGCACACGTCTCTGAGGAAACAGAGACACTAAACTGCTCTGAGACCTGTGATCCAACACACAGACTCCAGGAGTACTCATCTGATTACCATCCTTTCATTAACTTTAATCCTAATTAACAGATCTAACAGATCCATCTCTCTTATAACACTCGCAACTCTGAACTGTCAATCACACACGAATAACTGTCTGATTACAGATCAGACTAATGGAAGATTAGATTATGGATCAGATTATGAAAACCGCAGCCTGTTTTGAATTTACTTCCTTTGTGACCTCACAAATACAAACAAATGTACATATATCCACCTATTCAGGCTATAGTGGTTTAGCTCCGCCCACTCACACTAAAAAAGACTGCCTTTTAAATGAGCCTCAGCCAATCAGAACGAGCCCCGTTACAAATATCAATCTTAAAGGGACAGTAACAAAAACAGCATAATGAATTTGTGACATCACAAATACAAACACAGAACGACACACACACATGTTGCCTGCCTGCTCTGACAGTGAACAAAGTGAAAGACAAAAATATCACCTACCTGTGTACAGGTAAACTGTAACACTACCCTCACTGTAACTGTAACACTACCTTCACCTACCTGTGTACAGGTAAACTGTAACACTACCCTCACTGTAACTGTAACACTACCTTCACCTACCTGTGTACAGGTAAACTGTAACACTACCCTCACTGTAACTGTAACACTACCTTCACCTACCTGTGTACAGGTAAACTGTAACACTACCCTCACTGTAACTGTAACACTACCTTCACCTACCTGTGTACAGGTAAACTGTAACACTACCCTCACTGTAACTGTAACACTACCTTCACCTACCTGTGTACAGGTAAACTGTAACACTACCTTCACCTACCTGTGTACAGGTAAACTGTAACACTACCCTCACTGTAACTGTAACACTACCTTCACCTACCTGTGTACAGGTAAACTGCAACACTACCTTCACCTACCTGTGTACAGGTAAACTGTAACACTACCTTCACCTACCTGTGTACAGGTAAACTGAAACACTACGTTCACCCACCTGTGTACAGGTAAAGTGTAACACTACCTTCACCTACCTGTGTACAGGTAAACTGTAACACTATCTTCACCTACCTGTGTACAGGTAAACTGTAATAATACCTTCATCTACCTGTGTACAGGTAAACTGAAACACTACCTTCACCCACCTGTGTACAGGTAAACTGTAACACTACCTTCACCTACCTGTGTACAGGTAAACTGTAACACTACCTTCACCTACCTGTGTACAGGTAAACTGAAACACTACCTTCACCTACCTGTGTACAGGTAAACTGTAACACTACCCTCACTGTAACTGTAACACTACCTTCACCTACCTGTGTACAGGTAAACTGCAACACTACCTTCACCTACCTGTGTAAAGGTAAACTGTAACAATACCTTCATCTACCTGTGTACAGGTAAACTGAAACACTACCTTCACCCACCTGTGTACAGGTAAACTGTAACACTACCTTCACCTACCTGTGTACAGGTAAACTGTAACACTACCTTCACCTACCTGTGTACAGG
Source organism: Megaleporinus macrocephalus (assembly GCA_021613375.1). NCBI lineage: Eukaryota > Metazoa > Chordata > Actinopteri > Characiformes > Anostomidae > Megaleporinus > Megaleporinus macrocephalus. The sequence goes on from CM038711.1 coordinate 47,837,353, forward strand.
TAAACTGAAACACTACCTTCACCTACCTGTGTACAGGTAAACTGTAACACTACCTTCATCTACCTGTGTACAGGTAAACTGTAACACTACCTTCACCTACCTGTGTACAGGTAAACTGTAACACTACCTTCATCTACCTGTGTACATGTAAACTGTAACACTACCTTCACCTACCTGTGTACAGGTAAACTGCAACACTACCTTCACCTACCTGTGTACAGGTAAACTGCAACACTACCTTCACCTACCTGTGTACAGGTAAACTGTAACAATACCTTCATCTACCTGTGTACAGGTAAACTGGAACACTACCTTCACCTGTGTACAGGTAAACTGTAACACTACCTTCACCTACCTGTGTACAGGTAAACTGTAACAGTACCTTCACCTACCTGTGTACAGGTAAACTGTAACACTACCTTCACCTACCTGTGTACAGGTAAACTGTAACACTACCCTCACCTACCTGTGTACAATTAAACTGTAACACTACCTTCACCTACCTGTGTACAGGTAAACTGTAACAATACCTTCATCTACCTGTGTACAGGTAAACTGAAACACTACCTTCACCCACCTGTGTACAGGTAAACTGTAACACTACCTTCACCTACCTGTGTACAGGTAAACTGTAACACTACCTTCACCTACCTGTGTACAGGTAAACTGTAACACTACCCTCACTGTAACTGTAACACTACCTTCACCTACCTGTGTACAGGTAAACTGCAACACTACCTTCACCCACCTGTGTACAGGTAAAGTGTAACACTACCTTCACCTACCTGTGTATAAGTAAACTGTAACACTACCTTCACCTACCTGTGTACAGGTAAAGTGTAACACTACCTTCACCTACCTGTGTACAGGTAAACTGTAACACTACCTTCACCTACCTGTGTACAGATAAACTGTAACACTACCTTCACCTACCTGTGTACAGGTAAACTGTAACATTACCTTCACCTACCTGTGTACAGGTAAACTGTAACACTACCTTCACCTACCTGTGTACAGGTAAACTGTAACACTACCTTCACCTACCTGTGTACAGGTAAACTGCAACACTACCTTCACCTACCTGTGTACAGGTAAACTGCAACACTACCTTCATCTACCTGTGTACAGGTAAACTGTAACAATACCTTCATCTACCTGTGTACAGGTAAACTGTAACACTACCTTCACCTGGACCACGGTCTCACCTGGTTGTTGAGGAAAGCCTCGGCCTGCTTGACGTCCCTCAGAAACAGGTGGAAGATGTGGGCCTGGACCAGCACCTCCCTGCGGCTCTCCCACATCTCCAGCAGCTTGTTCCAGCCCACGTCCAGCTTCTGGAGCCACTGCTGCAGAGCGGCGTACGGCAGCGGCGCGTCTTCGGACTCCAGCAGCTCGTTCACGGCCTGCAGGCGCTCGTAATCCTCCTCGTAGCGACCGATCTCCTCTTTCAGGGCCGCGTGGAGGTTTATCAGCCGCTCCGCCTCCTCCAGGGTGTTCGGGAGCTCGTCGGAAGCCGCGGCCGTCTGGGTCTGGACCAGCCACGTCAGGAACGAGTCCAGGTCCTGGATGAACTGCTGGAGACGTCCGGCTACGGTCAGGGAGTCTTCGCAGCCCTGGAGAGTCCTCTTCAGCTCCTCCCACTCCACGCTGATGCCCTCGAAGGGCACCAGGATCTCCACGGCTTTGTTGGGGTGCGAGGTGGCCAGTTCCTCGGCCTCCTGCTGCAGGTGGATGAGTTTGGGCTCCAGAACGGCTAGAGCGCCCTCCATGGTGGACAGGCGGCGCTGCAAGGCCAGGACGCTGCCCAGGTCGCTGCCCACATACTGCGTAGCGTCGATGGCTTTGCGTTTGTCCTGAATCTGGGATTTGATCTCCGTGCACTCCAGCAGGTAGTTCTGGATGCGGAGGATGGAGTCCAGGTGGTCCTTCCTCTGCTCCACCAGCTCCACCATGCGGTTCCACCTGCAGAACAAACACAGTTTAATGTTAGTGACGTGCTTCTGACGAACTCTGAGGATAAACATCAGAGTTTAAAGTGACAGCAATGTAGATAAAGCTCTTGGGCTCCCCCTACACGCTGTTTATGATAGTTTAGAGAAGATCTCAGTCTTAAACTCCATTCATGGTGGAGGGATACATGCAGGACGCTGTGAGGTTCAAATAGTCCCCAAAGAAAACCTAGTATTTTCAGATCTTCCACATTTTACCATCAACATCCAGATAAACTCAGAAGACACGTGTAGCTTCACTGGTGGGTTTCATAGTCAATACAATGTGTAGATTTGTGTTGTAGACATGGAGTTACCATCACCACCACTGTAAACACCATCACCACCACTGTAAACACCATCACCACCACTGTAAACACCACCACCACTGTAAACATCATCATCACCACTGTAAACAACACCACCACCACTGTAAACACCACCACCACTGTAAACACCATCACCACCACTGTAAACACCATCACCACCACTGTAAACACCGTCACCACCACTGTAAACACCATCACCACTACTGTAAACACCATCATCACCACCACTGTAAACACCGTCACCACCACCACTGTAAACACCATCACCACCACTGTAAACACAATCATCACCACTGTAAATACCATCACCATCACTGTAAACACCGTCACCACCACTGTAAACACCGTCACCACCACTGTAAACACCATCACCACTACTGTAAACACCATCACCACCACTGTAAACATCACCAGCACTACTGTAAACATCATCACCACCACTGTAAACACCATCACCACCACTGTAAACACCATCACCACCACCACTGTAAACACCGTCACCACCACTGTAAACACCATCACCATCACTGTAAACACCGTCACCACCACTGTAAACACCGTCACCACCACTGTAAACACCATCACCACCACTGTAAACACCATCATCACCACCACTGTAAACACCATCACCACCACTGTAAACATCACCAGCACTACTGTAAACACCACCACCACCACTGTAAACATCATCACCAAAAGCTCTAGTTACTCTATTAATACTGTTTAATATTTAATAATAAAGTGTAAAATCTCTACTTAGTCTATTAATACTGATTAATATTTAATAATAAAGTGTAAAAGCTCTACTTACTCTATTAATACTGATTAATATTTATTAATAAAGTGTAAAACACTACTTACTCTATTAATACTGTTTAATATTTAATAATAAAGTGTAAAAGCTCCACTTACTCTATTAATACTGATTAATATATAATAATAAAGTGTAAAAGCTCTACTTACTCTATTAATACTGATTAATATTTAATAATAAAGTGTAAAATCTCTACTTAGTCTATTAATACTGATTAATATTTAATAATAAAGTGTAAAATCTCTACTTAGTCTATTAATACTGATTAATATTTAATAATAAAGTGTAAAATCTCTACTTAGTCTATTAATACTGATTAATATATAATAATAAAGTGTAAAAGCTCTACTTACTCTATTAATACTGATTAATATTTAATAATAAAGTGTAAAATCTCTACTTAGTCTATTAATACTGATTAATATTTAATAATAAAGTGTAAAAGCACTACTTACTCTATTAATACTGATTAATATTTAATAATAAAGTGTAAAAGCACTACTTACTCTATTAATACTGATTAATATTTAATAATAAAGTGTTTACTGAGTAAATAAAAGATTCCTGTATGGAATAAAGAGCTTTTTGAATATAATAATGTTCCAGAGTGATTAAAACCTGTACTCAGTGCTGTATATGAGCCTCCAGGCTTCGTGATCTTGTTCAGCACATTTTCAGTTCTACTAAATTAGGTCATTACTCTCTGACCTGGTAACATTTACTCCCTGGTATTTGTCATTTTGGCTTTTTGACAACATCATACATCCAGGAATATGAGGATATGAGGTCACAGCTTGGACTCTGAAACCTGAACATGAGTCACTGTGAGTCATATGACTCAGCTGGTGAACAGCTCACAGTTACAGAACAACGAAGCCACAGTAACTGGGCCAACTCTCAGCACCTCAGTACATAAACCTGCAGCTCCAATATAATCAGGCTTAAATACCCAAACGGGCTGAACTGGTACACTCTAATCAGTCCAATCAGTCTAATCAGTCCAATCAGTCCAATCAGCCAAATGATTTTACCCATCTAGTTGCTCTTTAATCTCAGAGTATAATCTGTAAATGAGTGTCCCTCAAAAAAATATATATATCATTCATTAATCAACTTAATTAAGCACAGAAAGTAAACCTGTAATAACACTGTTATATAGTGTAATAGTGAGAGTTCGGTACTCAGAACTCTAAACCTGTAATAACACTGTTATATAGTGTAATAGTGAGAGTTCAGTACTCAGAACTGTAAACCTGTAATAACACTGTTATATAGTGTAATAGTGAGAGTTCGGTACTCAGAACTCTAAACCTGTAATAACACTGTTATATAGTGTAATAGTGAGAGTTCAGTACTCAGAACTCTAAACCTGTAATAACACTGTTGTATAGTGTAATAGTGAGATTTCAGTACTCAGAACTGTAAACCTGTAATTACGCTGTTATATAGTGTAATAGTGAGATTTCAGTACTCAGAACTGTAAACCTGTAATAACGCTGTTATATAGTGTAATAGTGAGAGTTCAGTACTCAGAACTGTAAGCCTGTAATAACACTGTTATATAGTGTAATAGTGAGAGTTCGGTACTCAGAACTCTAAACCTGTAATAACACTGTTATATAGTGTAATAGTGAGAGTTCAGTACTCAGAACTCTAAACCTGTAATAACACTGTTGTATAGTGTAATAGTGAGATTTCAGTACTCAGAACTGTAAACCTGTAATTACGCTGTTATATAGTGTAATAGTGAGATTTCAGTACTCAGAACTGTAAACCTGTAATAACGCTGTTATATAGTGTAATAGTGAGATTTCAGTACTCAGAACTGTAAACCTGTAATAACACTGTTATATAGTGTAATAGTGAGA
>CM038711.1:47847351-47859851 GCA_021613375.1 Megaleporinus macrocephalus
TCAAACCTAAAACAAACACACAGGAGGAGGACAAGATCAGAGCAGAGCTCAGAGCTCATACACTGCTGGGAATAGACTTCCTATATACTGATATATACGTACAGTATATATATGTGTGTGTGTTTGTGTATGTATATGTACAGCGTGAGTCAAAAGTCTCAGGACACCCTTTAATTTCAGAACTGAAAGGGAAGATGGTGTATCTGAAGACCCCAGCAGGTAACAGGTGAGGGGGCTTCTTTTAGGCTATGACCCAAACATGGCCGCCATCTTGAAAGTCACAGTCAAGAGCAAGATTGTCCAATGGGAAGGTGGTCGTGTAGCAGATCAAAGAAGATCAGAACTGATCAGAAATTGATTGATGTAATCAGATGTAATATCTCTTGTGGTTCAAACGTTCAACACAGAAAGTTACAACAACAACCACATTAAACAACATGTTCACCCTCAGATCTGAGTTCAGCTTCAGCTCACTGACCATGTTTAATGCGGTTGTTGTTTTTTGGGCCTTTCAACTAAAATAGACTGAAAACTACCAAAACAATCTTAACACTACTCACACTTTACCAAATGTTTCAGTAGTGACTGTTTCTGTGATTAATGTTTCAGTGGTGACTGTTTCAGTAGTGATAATTTGGTTGGTGACTGTTTCGGTGGTGAATGTTTTGGTGGTGACTGTTTCGGTAGTGATGATTTAGGTGGTGACTGTTTTAGTGGTAAATGTTTCGGTGGTGACTGGTTGGTAGTGATAATTTAGGTGGTGACTGTTTTGGTGGTGACTGTTTAGGTGGTGTCTGTTTTGGTGGTGACTGTTTAGGTGGTGTCTGTTTTGGTGGTGACTGTTCTGATGGTTAATGTTTCAGTGGTGAATGTTTCAGTGGTGAATGTTTTAGTGGTGACTGTTTCTGTGATTAATGTTTCAGTGGTGACTGTTTCAGTAGTGATAATTTAGTTGGTGACTGTTTCGGTGGTGAATGTTTTGGTAGTGACTGTTTTGGTAGTGATGATTTAGGTGGTGACTGTTTCAGTGGTGAATGTTTCGGTGGTGACTGGTTGGTAGTGATAATTTAGGTGGTAACTGTTTTGGTGGTGACTGTTTAGGTGGTGTCTGTTTTGGTGGTGACTGTTCTGATGGTTAATGTTTCAGTGGTGAATGTTTCAGTGGTGACGGTTTCTGTAATTAATGTTTCAGTGGTGACTGTTTCAGTAGTGATCATTTAGTTGGTGACTGTTTCGGTGGTGAAGGTTTTGGTAGTGACTGTTTCGGTAGTGATGATTTAGGTGGTGACTGTTTCAGTGGTGACTGTTTCTGTGATTAATGTTTCAGTGGTGACTGTTTCAGTAGTGATAATTTAGTTGGTGACTGTTTCGATGGTGAATGTTTTGGTGGTGACTTTCAGTAGTGATGATTTACGTAGTGACTGTTTCAGTGGTGAATGTTTCGGTGGTGACTGGTTGGTAGTGATAATTTAGGTGGTGACTGTTTTGGTGGTGACGGTTTAGGTGGTAACTGTTTCTGTGGTAACTGTTTCGGTAGTGATAATTTAGGTGGTGACTGTTTCGGTGGTGACTGTTTCAGTGGTGAACGTTTCGGTGGTGACTGTTTCGGTGGTGACTGTTTCGGTAGTGACTGCTCATTTTGATCAGAACTCAAAACCGCTACACAGTATATGAACAGCAAATACAGCTTTGAACAGTTGTACAGACATGAAAACACTAAAGAAATACTCAAATGCAGAGAATCTGTTACGGTTCTGACTGTTTCTAATTTTTCCCACTGATTTTCAGACTTTGGGACAAATTTACTTTAAAACAATGTTAGCTGCTCATCATGTGACCATGAGGGACAGGGACACAGCCTTACTTCCTGTTCTAAAATGTAGGGGGGTGGCTAAAATAAGGCTCCGCCCACAGACTAAAACTCTGTGTTTCGGTGGTGACAAGAAAGTGCGAAGATTTTTTTCTTTAAGAAATAAACTCATGATAAACCTCAAACTTTTCATCTTCACCTTTAAAGTAAAGAAATAAGAGGACCATCACAATTATATGAGCTTCTTGGACGTCCAATTCCAAAACCATGAGCACTAATATGGAGAGTTATAACAGAATCCTCTCTTCTGAGAAGCTTTCCAAAAGATTCAGTCAAAGGAGCATTTGTGAGATCAGAACATTGGACGAGATGTTTCAATTAATCCCAAACCGGAATGTTCAGTGCTGGGCTCCACACAGACCACTAGAGTTACTCCAGTGTCCAGTGGTGGAGCTTTACACCACTCCAGTGTCCAGTGGTGGAGTTTTACACCACTCCAGAGTCCAGTGGTGGAGCTTTACACCACTCCAGAGTCCAGTGGTGGAGCTTTACACCACTCAAGAGTCTATAGGTGGAGCTTCACACCACTCCAGTGTCCAGTGGTGGAGCTTTACACCACTCCAGTGTCCAGTGGTGGAGCTTTACACCACTCCAGTGTCCAGTGGTGGAGCTTTACACCACTCCAGTGTCCAGTGGTGGAGTTTTACACCACTCCAGAGTCCAGTGGTGGAGCTTTACACCACTCCAGTGTCCAGTGGTGGAGCTTTACACCACTCCAGAGTCCAGTGGTGGAGCTTCACACCACTCCAGAGTCCAGTGATTGAGCTTTACACCACTCCAGAGTCCAGTAGTGGACTTTTACACCACTCCAGAGTCCAGTGATGGAGCTTTACACCACTCCAGAGTCCAGTAGTGGAGTTTTATACCACTCCAGAGTCCAGTGTTGGAGCTTTACACCACTCCAGAGTTCAGTAGTGGAGCTTTACACCACTCCATAGTCCAGTGGTAAAGCTTTACACCACTCCAGAGTCCAGTGGTGGAGCTTCACACCACTCCAGAGTCCAGTGATGGAGCTTCACACCACTCCAGAGTCCAGTGATGGAGCTTTACACCACTCCAGAGTCCAACGATGGAGTTTTACACCCCTCCAGAGTCCAGTAGTGGAGTTTTACACCACTCCAGAGTCCAGTAGTGGAGCTTTACACCACTCCAGAGTCCAGTGGTGGAGCTTTACACCACTCCAGAGTCCAGTAGTGGAGCTTTACACCACTCCAGAGTCCAGTGGTGGAGCTTTACACCACTCCACTGTAAACAACATCTGAACCATTTCACACTGATCCCTCTCTGAATCTCTCTGTTTACAAATCAAACACTGCACTGTGCTGACAGGTTTTCATATCCTGTGTTAGTTACCTGTGTGCCACCACCTCCACGTCCTCCAGCCTCTCTGGAACCTCCATCCTGTTCAGCCACTGCTCCTTCTCATCGATCCACACCTCGCAGGCGTTCACCTCACTGAACATGCGATACACGGCCAGCGCGTCGTGCAGCCACTGCTGCCGCAGCACCGCCACCTCCGCAACCTCGGTGTACAGCTGCTCCACCTCGCCCAGCCGCACCTGCACCTCCTCCAGTTCGCGGTAGTTCAGCGGCAGCGCCACCATGTGCTTACGCAGTGCTACAACGTGCATGCGGTGCTTGTCGATATCCTCCCGCACGCCGCGGTGCTTCTTCAGCAGAGACTGTGTGGAATACTCGTCATGTCCGAAATCTTCACTGGACACCAGTCTGTACTCGTCCTGTAGCCAGGCCAGCAGGTCGTCCATCTCCACCACAAACTGGAAGAAGTCCAGCGCCTCCTGTAGGCAGGGAGGGGTACTGTTAGAGATGAATGACGTGTGTGAGGACTGTGATACACTGACGTGTGATGACTGTGATACACTGACGTGTGATGACTGTGATACACTAGAGTGTGATGACTGTGATACACTGACGTGTGATGACTGTGATACACTGACATGTGATGACTGTGATACACTAGAGTGTGAGAACTGTGATACACTGACGTGTGAGGACCGTGACACACTGGTGTGTGATGACTGTGATAGACTGACGTGTGAGGACGGATGCACTGACGTGTGATGACTGTGATACACTGACGTGTGAGGACGGATACACTGACGTGTGATGACTGTGATACACTGACGTGTGAGGACGGATGCACTGACGTGTGATGACTGTGATACACTGATTTGTGAGGACGGATACACTGACGTGTGATGACTGTGATACACTGACGTGTGAGGACGGATGCACTGACGTGTGATGACTGTAATACACTGATGTGTGATGACTGTGATACACTGACGTGTGATGACTGTGATACACTGAACGTGTGAGGACTGTAATAAACTGACGTGTGATGACTGTGATACATTGACATGTGATGACTGTGATACACTGACGTGTGAGGACTGTAATACACTGACGTGTGATGACTGTGATACACTGACATGTGAGGACGGATGCACTGACGTGTGAGGACTGTAATACACTGACGTGTGATGACTGTGATACACTGACATGTGAGGACTGTAATACACTGACGTGTGAAGACTGTGATACACTGACATTTGATGACTGTGGTACACTGACGTGTGATGATTGTGATACACTAGAGTGTGATGACTGTGATACACAAGAATGTGAAGACTGTGATACACTAGAGTGTGAGGACCGTGATACACTGGTGTGTGATGACTGTGATAGACTGACGTGTGAGGACTGTGATACACTGACGTGTGATGAATTTGATACACTGACGTGTGAGGACGGATGCACTGACGTGTGATGACTGTAATACACTGACGTGTGAGGACTGTGATACACTGACGTGTGATGAATTTGATACACTGACGTGTGATGACTGTAATACACTGACGTGTGAGGACGGATGCACTGACGTGTGATGACTGTAATACACTGACGTGTGAGGACGGATGCACTGACGTGTGATGACTGTAATACACTGACGTGTGATGACTGTAATACACTGACGTGTGAGGACTGTGATACACTGACGTGTGATGACTGTAATACACTGACGTGTGAGGACTGTGATACACTGACGTGTGATGACTGTAATACACTGACGTGTGAGGACTGTGATACACTGACGTGTGAGGACAGATGCACTGACGTGTGAAGACAGTGATACACTGACGTGTGATGACTGTAATACACTGACGTGTGATGACTGTAATACACTGACGTGTGATGACTGTAATACACTGACGTGTGAGGACTGTGATACACTGACGTGTGAGGACTGTGATACACTGACGTGTGAGGACCGTGATACACTGACGTGTGAGGACTGTGATACACTAGTGTGTGATGATCTAGTGATATTTGGTTCCAGTGTATCACTAAAGTTCTGCAGTGCGGCGATGTTCCTCATCCCACCCTGATCCCCACCTGCAGATGGCCGAGTCTCTGCGACGCCTGGTCCTCCAGCCTCTTCCACTCTCCTTTCACCTCCATCAGCCTCTCCTGGATGCCGGCGGTGCCGAAGCTCTTCTGCGTGAGGATCTGTTTGCCCTTCTTCATGGTCAGCTGGAGGAGAGCACGGCGGGCCAGCAGCTCTCCGGCGAGGCTCTTGTGTTTCTGCAGGAGCCTCAGCACGCTGCTCAGGTCCTTCCCGCAGCTCTGCGTGGCCAGGATGGACGTCTTCTCCCGGATCCAGACCTCCGACTCCTCCACCTCCTGGAAAAACGCCCACAGCTCCCGAGAGTCCTCCAGCTCACAGCGCCGCTTCACCGCCAGCTGCTTCAGCTCCTCCAGACACGTACTCACATGATTCACCCTGTTACAGATCACCTGAGGATCACACGGCTGATAACCTGAGACAGAGAGACGGAGAGACGAGGAGCATCAGATATACAGAATATAAAGAAATACAAAGAAAACAGATAGAAAAAGGAAAAGAATCTGAAAGGAGTTTAAAAGGAGAAAAAAGAAGAAAAAATATAGAATTGACAAAGAAGGACAGAAACCAAAAAGGAAAGAAGAACAGAAAATGAGAAAGAAGGAATAAAGAAAAGGACAAAAAGAGAAAAGACAGGAAGAAAGAAACTAAACAAAAAAGAAAGAAAGAAAATAAAGAAAATAAGCAAAAGGAAAGAAAGAAAGAAAGAAAGAAAGAAAGAAAGAAAGAAAGAAAGAAAGAAAGAAAGAAAGAAAAGGTCAGAAAAATGAAAGAAAGAAAGAAAAGAAAAACAGAAAGAAGGAAAGAAAGAAAACAATCGAAAAGGAAAGAAAGAAAAAATGAATGAAAGAAAGAAAGGAAATAAGAATACAAAAGAAAGAAAATAAAAAAAGAAAGAATAAAGAAATAATAGAAAAGATCAGAAAAGAAAAGATCAGAAAAGAAAAAAAATAAAGAGAAAAAAGAAGGCCAACAATCAAAAAGAAAAGAAAGAAAGAAAGAACGAAAGAAAGAAAGAATCAAAGAAAAAAGAAAGAAAATTAGAATCAAAAAAAGAAAGAAAATGAAAAAAGAAAGAAAAAATGAAGAGAGAAATAATCAAAAGGGAAAAAAGAAAGAAAGATGGAAATAATTGAAAAGGAAAGAAAAAAAGAAAAAAGAAAGAAGGAAATAAAGAAAGACAGAAAAAAGAAAGAAGGTCAGAATAAAGACAGGCAGAGAGTAGCTGGGCTGTACTCTGGAATTGAACTGCTCCCTCTAGTGGCTCAGACTGGAACTCTCTGATGATCATTACTGTCTCTGTCCTGCAGGGGGCTCTGAACACCTGAGAGAACCAGACTGACCACATGATGACCAGAAGACATCAGAGAGCTTATTTATTACTCGGCCCCACTTGTTGTTCATCACTGGGCACCAGTGCCTGACCTCACTGGTCAATAACCCCTGGTGGTCTGAGGACTCACCCTCGATGGTGGTGAACTTGAGGGCGGCCGTGTTCAGAGTCTGGACTCTCTCTGACTGGACGCTGATGTCGGCCTCCTGCAGGCCGTGTTTCTGCAGCAGGTCCTCCACCTCCAGCAGGTGTTTACCGTAGTCCTTAGACAGCAGCTGCACCTGAGCAGCAACACACACACCCGTATCAGCTACACACACAACGTACACAACTATACACAACTATACACAACTATACACAACTATACACAACTATACACAACATACACAACATACAAACTATACACAACTATACACAACATACACAACTATACACAACATACACAACATACAAACTATACACAACTATACACAACTATACACAACATACACAACTATACACAACATGCACAACGTACACAACTATACACAACATACACAACTATACACAACATACACAACTATATACAACTATACACAACTATATACAACTATACACAACACACACAACTATACACAACTAAACACAACTATACACAACATACACAACTATACACAACATACACAACTATACATAACTATACACAACTATATACAACTATATACAACTATACACAACTATACACAACATACACAACTATACACAACTATACACAACTATACAGAACATACACAACTATACACAACATACACAACATACACAACTATACATAACTATACACAACTATATACAACTATATACAACTATACACACCTATACACAACATACACAACTATACATAACTATACACAACTATACAGAACATACACAACTATACACAACATACACAACTATATACAACTATACACAACTATACACAACTATACACAACTATACACAACATACACAACTATACACAACTATACACAACTATATACAACTATACACAACTATATACAACTATACACAACATACACAACTATACACAACATACACAACTATACACAACATACACAACATACACAACTATACATAACTATACACAACTATATACAACTATATACAACTATACACACCTATACACAACATACACAACTATACACAACTATACACAACTATATACAACTATACACAACTATACACAACATACACAACTATACACAACTATGCACAACATGCACAACTATACACAACACACACTACTATACACAACTATACACAACTATACACAACATACACAACTATACACAACATACACAACTACACACAACTATACACAACATACACACCCCAGCATGCAGATTACTACTGAACATCACACATGGTTGCTAAGGTGTTGCTAGGCTGTGGCTAGGCTATCCTAGGTAGTTGTTAAAATGTTGCTAGGGTGTGGCTATGCTATCCCAGGTGGTTGCTAGTTTGTTGCTATGCTGTGGCTGTGTTATCCCACGTGGTTGCTAAGGTGTTGCTAGGTCACTGCTATGGGATTCCACACGTTCAGGATTCTCTTCCCCACCTGCATCTCCTCCATCCAGTCAATCATGTAGACCATCTCCTGGAAGGTCTTCTGCAGGGCGAGGTTCTTCTCGAGCCGAGTCTTCCTCCCCACCACCAGCTCCTTCAGGAGACTCCACTGGCCCAGGATGTTCTCCTTACGCGCCAGGATGCGCCGGATGTCGTAGTATCCCTCCACCTCCATCTCCGCCGACAGCTCCACCACCACGCTGATGCGCTCCTCATAGGACGAGATATCCGCCTCGATCGCCTCGTGCTTCTTCATGGCCGCCTCCACAGCAGGCAGGTCGTAGCCGAAATTATCCTGAGAGAGAAATACAACCTAGACATTAGACTCAATTAGAACTTAATTCTAGAAATTGGTTTAATTAGAACTCCATTCTGGACATTAGTTGAATTAGAACTTAATTCTAGAAATTAGCTTAATTAGAACTTCATTCTAGAAATTAGTTTAATTAGAACTTAATTCTGGACATTAGTTTAATTAGAACTTCATTCTAGACTTTAGTTTCAATTAGAACTTCAATCTGGATAATAGTTTTAATTAAAACTTAATTCTAGACATTAGTTTTGATTAGAACTTAAATCTGGATAATAGTTTTAATTAAAACTTCATTCTGGACATTAGTTTAATTAGAACTTAATTCTAGAAATTAGTTTAATTAGAACTTAATTCTGGACATTAGTTTAATTAGGACTTCATTCTAGACTTTAGTTTAATTAGAACTTAATTCTGGACATTCGTTTCAATTAGAACTTCATTCTAGACTTTAGTTTCAATTAGAACTTCAATCTGGATAATAGGTTTAATAAAAACTTCATTCTGGACATTAGTTTTGATTAGAACTTCATTCTAGACATTAGTTTTAATTAGAACTTCATTCTGGACATTAGTCTTAATTAGAACTTCATTCTTGACATTAGTTAATTAGAACTTCGTTCTAGACATTAGTTTTAATTAGAACTTCATTCTGTACATTAGTTTTGATTAGAACTTCATTCTAGACATTAGTTTTAATTAGAACTTCATACTGGACATTAGTCTTAATTAGAACTTCGTTCTAGACATTAGTTTTAATTAGAACTTCATTCTGGACATTAGTCTCAATTAGAACATCATACTGGGTATTAGTCTCAATTAAAGCTTCATTTTGGGCATTAGTCTCAATTAGAACTTCATTCTAGACATTAGTTTCAATTAAAACTTCAGTCTAGATATACTTTTCAATTAAAACTTCATTCTGCACATTAGTTTTGATTAGAACTTCATTATAGACATTAGTTTTAATTAGAACTTCATACTGGACATTAGTCTTAATTAGAACTTCATTATAGACATAAGTCTTAATTAGAACTTTATTCTAGACATTAGTTTTAATTAGAACTTCATTCTGGACATTCGTTTTAATTAGAACTTCATTCTAGACATTAGTTTTAATTAGAACTTCATACTGGATATTAATCTCAATTAAAACTTCATTCTGGACATTAGTCTCAATTAGAACTTCAATCTAGACATTAGTTTCAATTAAAACTTCAATCTGGACATTAGTTTAAATTAGAACTTCAATCTGGACATTAGTTTCAATTAAAACTTCAATCTGGATATTAGTTTTAATTGGAACTTCAAACTGGACATTAGTCTCAATTAGAACTTCATTCTAGACATTAGTTTCAATTAAAACTTCAGTCTAGATATAAGTTTCAATTAAAACTTCAATCTAGACATTAGTTTCAATTAAAACTTCAATCTGGACATTAGTTTAAATTAGAACTTCAATCTGGACATTAGTTTCAATTAGAACTTCAATCTGGATATTAGTTTTAATTGGAACTTCAAACTGGACATTAGTCTCAATTAGAACTTCATTCTGGACATTAGTCTCAATTGGAGCTTCATTCTAGACATTAGTTTCAATTAAAACTTCATTCTAGATATAAGTTTTAACAAAAATTTCATTCTGGATATTAGTTTTAATTAGAATTTCATACTGGACATTAGTTTTAATTAAAACTTCGTTCTGGACATTAGTTTTAATTAGAATTTCATTCTGGACATTAACTTTATTAGAACTTCATTCTGGACATTAGTTTAAATTAAAATTTTATTCTGGATATTAGTTTTAATTACATTTTCATTCTGGACATTAGTTTTTATTAGAACTTTTTTCTGGTTATTAGTTTTAATTAGAACTTCATTCTGGACATTTACTTTATTAGAACTTCATTCTGAATATTAATTTAATGAGAACTTCTTTCTGGAAATTTTTTTTTATTAGAAACTCATTCTGGTTGTTTGTTTGTTGAATTTAGATTTTATTTATCTGAACTTTAGCTGGATGGACTCAGAACCTGTGAAACCAGTCGCTGGTTCTCGTTAAGCCACGCCTGCCTCATGGTGGTCTTGTGATCAAAGCGCTGAGCAAGGAGCTCAAGCTTCTCCTGACGAATCAGCTCCTTCCTCAGGGCCACGCCCCTCTCATGCTCCGCCTTCTCCAGCCGCTCCCATGCCTTCCAACATGAAAGAGATAAACACTGTAGTTAAAGAGCCCATATGACAGAAAACAGATTAATCTGATGCAGAATGTAAACAACTTCACATTTTTAAACGTACTGTTTACTCTCCGCTCCACAGGTTCCAGAACAGCTGTTTTTAATTGTTTTTTTTTGTGATGTCAACAGAACTCGTTTACTTATATTTAACTATTCAGCCCACAGCACAGCACCCACTCACACTGAGGTTATAAGCATTTAGCGTAAACAGTTGCTATATATATATATATATATATATATATATATATATATATATATATATATATATATATATATATATATATATATATATATATATATATATAGTCATATGAAAATGTTGGGGCATCTATAACTTTAACACAGCACGTGTGATGGAGGTTAGGGAACCAGCCGTTTGGTTTCCGGTTCAATCCCATGAACCAACAGGACACGACCAAAGTGCCCTTGAGCAAAGTACCTAACCCCTCACTGCCCTCTAGTGTGTATGTTTACTAGTGTGTATGTGTGCATTTCACTGCCCCCTAGTGTGTGTGTTCAGAAGTGCGTGTGCATATGTGTGCATTTCACTGCCCCCTAGTGTGTATGTTCACTAGTGTGTGTGTATATGTGTGCATTTCACTGCCCCCTAGTGTGTATGTTCACTAGTGTGTGTGTATATGTGAGTGTTTCACTGCCCCCTAGTGTGTGTGTTCACAAGTGCGTGTGTATATGTGAGTGTTTCACTGTCCCCTAGTGTGTATGTTCACTAGTGTGTGTGTATATGTGAGTGTTTCACTGCCCCTAGTGTGTGTGTTCACTAGTGTGTGTGTGTATATGTGTGCATTTCACTGCCCCTAGTGTGTGTGTTCACTAGTGTGTGTATATGTGAGTGTTTCACTGCCCCCAGTGAGTCTGTTCACTATTGTATGTGTATATGTGAGTGTGTCACTGCCCCCAGTGAGTCTGTTCACTATTGTGTGTGTATATGTGAGTGTGTCACTGCCCCCAGTGAGTCTGTTCACTATTGTGTGTATATGTGAGTGTTTCACTGCCCCCTAGTGTGTGTAGGGGTGTTTCATTGCCCCCTAGTGAATTTAAATTTGACAAACATGCTTGAACGTTTGTCTAGTCAGAACAATAGTGGTTTCATTCTGAAGGTATATGTACTAATTAGTAAATCAGATTTTTAGAAAGTGAAACCTCAGTTATTAACTTGGGCAGAATAAATCTTTTGATACAGACGTGGCCGCCTGTCTGCTGTACCTTGTTGATGTCGGAGATGAGTTTTCCTTCGTGAGGCACGTATGGCTTCTGGTTGTTAGCTCTGAGTTTGCTTTGGATGGTGAAGAGCAGCACCTCCAGGTTTCCTTTCTCCTGGAACCTGCCGGAACACAAAACTCCTCCAGTCAACTTCAAGCATCCACGTTAATGCAGATCAAACAGAATACACAGCTGCGTTTACATTAAATACATTAAATTAATGTAACTCAGAGCTCGGCATGTGCACCGGTAACAGGAGTCCGCTGCGGCAGACGCTCGTAAAGTCTTAATGGATTCAAATTTTGCCCGGGACGATTTGCTCAAGTCTCGGCCAATACGAGATCCGTAAATGTGTGTGATTGTTGCTGTCGCTACCTGTAAGTATTAGTTTAATTGTAGGGCCCCGCCCACTTTTATGGCCACATAAGTTGTGTTTTGAATGCTGGTCAGAAGAAACAGAAGCTGATAAGCTGATCACCACCATGTCTGTGACATAAGAACGT
>CM038711.1:47867351-47877351 GCA_021613375.1 Megaleporinus macrocephalus
GGTTTCATAGTAAATACAATGTGTAGATTAGTGTTGTACCACCACTGTAAACAACAGCACCACAGGATGTTTTCTCAAAAACTGGTGGAGTTCCCCTTTAGGTTCCTGTATATCTGTTCACTGCTGTGGTTACTGAAGCTCACCTTCTGGATCCAGCAGTTTGGCGAGTCCTAGACTCTGCTCGGCGATGTTGAAGGCTTGCTGGAGGTTGTGAGTGGCGTTGGATCTGGTCAGCTTATGAAACTCGATCAGATCCGGCCTGAGAAACCAAACAGTCACCTGCAGTCAGTGGCTTTCACAGGAACCGGGAGAAAGAGAGGACAGTGTGTGTACTCAGGCGTCCTGACCTGTGCCGGTGAATAAGTGCGTTGAAAGCCAGTCCATCCCTCCAGCACGTGGTGAAATTATGGATATTAACCTCCGGATACCTGCAAAACCAGAACACCACACATATTAAAGGGCCCATATGAAGAGGAGGTGAACTTCTGTGGCTCGATGTAGAATGTAAACACTGTTATACTGTCTAAACATACCATACAGTCCATATACGTCCCTAAAACAATGGGTTTTAGCTCAATGTTTTTGTGATGTCACAAATACCAGCAAACTAAAACTAAAAGCTTGTGTTATAAGGAGTGTTTCAGCCAATCAGAACAGAGCTTAATGTAGCTTATGAACATGAAGTTTATACTTCACAGCCCACGTGTAGAAGCTAAACTTAGTTTATTGTTTTTGTGATGTCAAAACAAAACCAGCACATTTGCATATGTCCGCCTATTTAGGATACAGCAATTTAGCCCCGCCTCCTCACACTGAGGTCAGAAGGAGTGTTTCAGCCTGGACTGCTTTCTAAATGAGGCACTGTGTAGACAGGACAGCCAATCAGAACAGAGCTCATTTACATATATCAGTCTTAAAGACACAGTAACTAAAACAGCCAGGAGGAAATTAAACGAACAGTATTGGCTCTTTAATGTCTGTTAAACAGGGTACGGGGTCAGTGAGGTCGAGTGGACGATCAGTGGACAGGTAGTAGAAGTTCTCGAGTCTCACCCTGCTGTTTTCATCTGGCACCAAAGCAGCAGAGCGTCCTTGGCTGAGCGCGTCTCCCTGTTGTCCTCTGTCTCGATCTTAATCACCTGGATCTGTGGGACAGAAGCTCGTTAAGCTCGTTTGCACATCTGCCTCGTTTAAATCCGGACTTTTCAGCTCGGACCGAACCAAAACAGCAGGTGTGCCTCGGACCACGGTCCTGCCCAAATCCCAAAGTCTGGTCAGACAGGAGGAGGTCAGTCAGGCGAGTAGCGTGTAAAGAATGTTCAGACTTTTGGACCAATGGCGTTGAGGCAGGTTAAAGAGCAGAAGAGAAGAAAAACGGTAAACCACTGTTTAACCCATATCTCACAGTAATGCAGTCAGTAATTCAACTCCGACACTCAACTCCACTTAATCTGAAACATAACAGCTTCAGAGTCGGCGATGACGGGATACAGCAGAGGTTTTGAGAAGCGACAGGACGAATTCTTATTTCACACAATGAGGGGAACCTGAGTGACATACTGAGAACATCATCACTGTAACTGAAATTCTTTGAAAACAATGAAAATTTTTTTGTGATTGTGCAGATACGTACGTCATCATACTATCATATAAAATGACAAATAGAGGAGTGCGGGTCAGTGTGTGTGTGGATTAGAGGGTGAGGATCTGCTCTGAGTACAGCCAGTTTGGAGGCTGTAGGTTAAACGAAACCGTAACGTTTGGGTTCAGCTGAAAATGAATGGGACTCTATGGGAGGAATGAGGGATGAATAAACGACAGATAGAGGAGTGCGGGTCAGTGTGTCAGTGGATTAGAGTTTGGGGATCTGCTCTGAGTGAGTACAGTGAGGCAGTTTAAAGGCTGTAGGTTAAATGAACCCATGCTGTTTGGGTGTGTCTAAAAATGAATGGGAATCTATGGGGAAAAAACGAGGGATGGAAAACAAACGACAAACAGACGAGTGCGGGTTGAACCAACACTGCAGTCGTGGTCGGGGGTCCGCCCTGAGTCAGTGTATGAGAATAGGTGTCTGTGGGTGGAGCAGAAGGTCAGTAGATGGGCGTGCACATTTCTATCCTATTCATTCTCTATGGGAGAAAATTCCAGGAATAATCTGTTGTTATCTGGAATCCGTGCATCCAATCAAAAAGCTGCACACACGCCCGAATCAGATAATCAGACCGAACAGTCTGGAGTTGAAATGATGAGTTGGGTGGTGAAGATCTGACAGAAAGCCAAAAACGAATAACACTATAGTTACAACCAGAATAATAACTGCAACGTTACTGCAACGTTACCAGAACGATCTCTCTCTGTAACTGAACATACAGTCTCTGGGAGAGAGACTGTACCCGGAGCTCTGGGAGAGCGACTGTACCCGGAGCTCTGGGAGAGAGACTGTACCCGGAGCTCTGGGAGAGAGACTGTACCCGGAGCTTTGGGAGAGCGACTGTACCCGGAGCTCTGGGAGAGTGACTGTACCCAGAGCTCTGGGAGAGAGACTGTACCCGGAGCTCTGAGAGAGAGACTGTACCCGGAGCTCTGGGAGAGAGACTGTACCCGGAGCTCTGGGAGAGCGACTGTACCCGGAGCTCTGGGAGAGAGACTGTACCCGGAGCTCTGGGAGAGAGACTGTACCCGGAGCTCTGGGAGAGAGACTGTACCCGGAGCTCTGGGAGAGCGACTGTACCCGGAGCTCTGAGAGAGAGACTGTACCCGGAGCTCTAGGGGAGGGACTGTACCCGGAGCTCTGGGAGAGAGACTGTACCCGGAGCTCTGGGAGAGAGACTGTACCCGGAGCTCTGGGAGAGCGACTGTACCCGGAGCTCTGAGAGAGAGACTGTACCCGGAGCTCTAGGGGAGGGACTGTACCCGGAGCTCTGGGAGAGCGACTGTACCCGGAGCTCTGGGAGAGAGACTGTACCCGGAGCTCTGGGAGAGCGACTGTACCCGGAGCTCTGGGAGAGAGACTGTACCCGGAGCTCTGGGAGAGAGACTGTACCCGGAGCTCTGGGAGAGAGACTGTACCCGGAGCTCTGGGAGAGAGACTGTACCCGGAGCTCTGGGAGAGCGACTGTACCCGGAGCTCTGAGAGAGAGACTGTACCCGGAGCTCTAGGGGAGGGACTGTACCCGGAGCTCTGGGAGAGAGACTGTACCCGGAGCTCTGGGAGAGAGACTGTACCCGGAGCTCTGGGAGAGCGACTGTACCCGGAGCTCTGAGAGAGAGACTGTACCCGGAGCTCTGGGAGAGAGACTGTACCCGGAGCTCTGGGAGAGAGACTGTACCCGGAGCTCTGGGAGAGCGACTGTACCCGGAGCTCTGAGAGAGAGACTGTACCCGGAGCTCTAGGGGAGGGACTGTACCCGGAGCTCTGGGAGAGCGACTGTACCCGGAGCTCTGGGAAAGTGACTGTACCCGGAGCTCTGGGAGAGAGACTGTACCCGGAGCTCTGGGAGAGAGACTGTACCCGGAGCTCTGGGAGAGCGACTGTACCCGGAGCTCTGGGAGAGAGACTGTACCCGGAGCTCTGGGAGAGAGACTGTACCCGGAGCTCTGGGAGAGAGACTGTACCCGGAGCTCTGGGAGAGCGACTGTACCCGGAGCTCTGAGACAGAGACTGTACCCGGAGCTCTAGGGGAGGGACTGTACCCGGAGCTCTGGGAGAGAGACTGTACCCGGAGCTCTAGGGGAGGGACTGTACCCGGAGCTCTGGGAGAGCGACTGTACCCGGAGCTCTGGGAGAGAGACTGTACCCGGAGCTTTGGGAGAGCGACTGTACCCGGAGCTCTGGGAGAGAGACTGTACCCGGAGCTCTGACAGAGAGACTGTACCCGGAGCTCTGACAGAGAGACTGTACCCGGAGCTCTGGGAGAAAGACTGTACCCGGAACTCTGGGAGAGAGACTGTACCCGGAGGTCTGGGAGAGAGACTGTACCCGGAGCTCTGGGAGAGCGACTGTACCCGGAGCTCTGGGAGAGAGACTGTACCCGGAGCTCTGAGAGAGAGACTGTACCTGGAGCTCTGAGAGAGAGACTGTACCCGGAGCTCTGGGAGAGAGACTGTACCCGGAGCTCTGGGAGAGAGACTGTACCCGGAGCTCTGAGAGAGAGACTGTACCTGGAGCTCTGAGAGAGAGACTGTACCCGGAGCTCTGGGAGAGAGACTGTACCCGGAGCTCTGGGAGAGCGACTGTACCCGGAGCTCTGGGAGAGAGACTGTACCCGGAGCTCTGAGAGAGAGACTGTACCCGGAGCTCTGGGAGAGCGACTGTACCCGGAGCTCTGGGAGAGAGACTGTACCCGGAGCTCTGAGAGAGAGACTGTACCCGGAGCTCTGGGAGAGAGACTGTACCCGGAGCTCTGGGAGAGAGACTGTACCCGGAGCTCTGGGAGAGAGACTGTACCCGGAGCTCTGGGAGAGAGACTGTACCCGGAGCTCTGGGAGAGAGACTGTACCCGGAGCTCTGGGAGAGAGACTGTACCCGGAGCTCTGGGAGAGTGACGGCGCTGACTCCACTGGAGCGCCGGCTGATGTGTGAGGTGTGATGGGTGTTTGTCTAGCGTAGCCCGGAGCTTTAGGCCAGCGCCAGCCTCACTGCTGTCTCTCTGAGCGCGAACGCCGGCCGGGACGGAGCTCAGTGAGCTCAACACTTCAGTTCCTCTGACAGCCATCGGCTCAATCACATCACTCTGATATGATGCGTTCGCATGAGCCGCGTGACGCAGACCCACTGCCAGCAAACACACATACACAACCACTCCAGAGACCAGAGAGGAAGAGCCAGGCCTTCAGAGGAGATCTAAATAATAACACTACATACACTACTGTGTAAACATCTGAGACCCCTGATCTGATAAAAGACTTTATCTGATCAATAAGTCTATGATCACCACCAGATCTGATTAGAACAGATGTAAATAATCAGACATACAATACAAAGTAACATGAATATGTCATTGTGAGAGAAGTAGATCAGATCTTGATCCAGTTTGAAATTCTTCTCTCTTTTTTCCTTCTCTTCACTCTTCTGCCTCCTTTCATCTCTTTATCTCTCTCTCTCCCTCCCCCCCTCTCTATCTCCTCCTCTCTTTCACTATTATATACGCAGTTATATAGAATTAGCTGTTATCAGTCAGTACAGTTATAAAGAGATAGCTGTTATCAGTCAGTACAGTTATATAGTGATAGCTGTTATCAGTCAGTACAGTTATATAGAGATAGCTGTTATCAGTCAGTACAGTTATATAGTGATAGCTGTTATCAGTCAGTACAGTTATATAGCATTAGCTGTTATCAGTCAGTACAGTTATATAGTGATAGCTGTTAACAGTCAGTACAGTTATATAGAGATAGCTGTTATCAGTCAGTACAGTTATATAGTGATAGCTGTTATCAGTCAGTACAGTTATATAGTGATAGCTGTTATCAGTCAGTACAGTTATATAGAGATAGCTGTTATCAGTCAGTACAGTTATATAGAGATAGCTGTTATCAGTCAGTACAGTTATATAGCATTAGCTGTTAACAGTCAGTACAGTTATATAGAGATAGCTGTTATCAGTCAGTACAGTTATATAGAGATAGCTGTTATCAGTCAGTACAGTTATATAGCATTAGCTGTTATCAGTCAGTACAGTTATATAGAGATAGCTGTTATCAGTCAGTACAGTTATATAGTGATAGCTGTTATCAGTCAGTACAGTTATATAGAGATAGCTGTTATCAGTCAGTACAGTTATATAGAGATAGCTGGTATCAGTCAGTACAGTTATATAGAGATAGCTGTTATCAGTCAGTACAGTTATATAGCATTAGCTGTTATCAGTCAGTAGAGTTATATAGAGATAGCTGTTATCAGTCAGTAAAGTTATATAGTGATAGCTGTTATCAGTCAGTACAGTTATATAGCATTAGCTGTTATCAGTCAGTAGAGTTATATAGAGATAGCTGTTATCAGTCAGTACAGTTATATAGTGATAGCTGTTATCAGTCAGTACTGTTATATAGAGATAGCTGTTATCAGTCAGTACAGTTATATAGAGATAGCTGTTATCAGTCCGTACAGTTATATAGAGATAGCTGTTATCAGTCAGTACAGTTATATAGTGATAGCTGTTATCAGTCAGTACAGTTATATAGAGATAGCTGTTATCAGTCAGTACAGTTATATAGCATTAGCTGTTATCAGTCAGTACAGTTATATAGAGATAGCTGTTATCAGTCAGTACAGTTATATAGAGATAGCTGTTATCAGTCAGTACAGTTATATAGAGATAGCTGTTATCAGTCAGTACAGTTATATAGTGATAGCTGTTATCAGTCAGTACAGTTATATAGAGATAGCTGTTATCAGTCAGTACAGTTATATAGTGATAGCTGTTATCAGTCAGTACAGTTATATAGCATTAGCTGTTATCAGTCAGTACAGTTATATAGTGATAGCTGTTAACAGTCAGTACAGTTATATAGAGATAGCTGTTATCAGTCAGTACAGTTATATAGTGATAGCTGTTATCAGTCAGTACAGTTATATAGTGATAGCTGTTATCAGTCAGTACAGTTATATAGAGATAGCTGTTATCAGTCAGTACAGTTATATAGAGATAGCTGTTATCAGTCAGTACAGTTATATAGCATTAGCTGTTAACAGTCAGTACAGTTATATAGAGATAGCTGTTATCAGTCAGTACAGTTATATAGAGATAGCTGTTATCAGTCAGTACAGTTATATAGAGATAGCTGTTATCAGTCAGTACAGTTATATAGCATTAGTTGTTATCAGTCAGTACAGTTATATAGAGATAGCTGTTATCAGTCAGTACAGTTATATAGTGATAGCTGTTATCAGTCAGTACAGTTATATAGAGATAGCTGTTATCAGTCAGTACAGTTATATAGAGATAGCTGGTATCAGTCAGTACAGTTATATAGAGATAGCTGTTATCAGTCAGTACAGTTATATAGCATTAGCTGTTATCAGTCAGTAGAGTTATATAGAGATAGCTGTTATCAGTCAGTAAAGTTATATAGTGATAGCTGTTATCAGTCAGTACTGTTATATAGAGATAGCTGTTATCAGTCAGTACAGTTATATAGTGATAGCTGTTATCAGTCAGTACAGTTATATAGAGATAGCTGTTATCAGTCAGTACAGTTATATAGTGATAGCTGTTATCAGTCAGTACAGTTATATAGAGATAGCTGTTATCAGTCAGTACAGTTATATAGTGATAGCTGTTATCAGTCAGTACAGTTATATAGAGATAGCTGTTATCAGTCAGTACAGTTATATAGAGATAGCTGGTATCAGTCAGTACAGTTATATAGAGATAGCTGTTATCAGTCAGTACAGTTATATAGCATTAGCTGTTATCAGTCAGTAGAGTTATATAGAGATAGCTGTTATCAGTCAGTACAGTTATATAGTGATAGCTGTTATCAGTCAGTACTGTTATATAGAGATAGCTGTTATCAGTCAGTACAGTTATATAGAGATAGCTGTTATCAGTCCGTACAGTTATATAGAGATAGCTGTTATCAGTCAGTACAGTTATATAGAGATAGCTGTTATCAGTCAGTACAGTTATATAGCATTAGCTGTTATCAGTCAGTACAGTTATATAGAGATAGCCGTTATCAGTCAGTACAGTTATATAGAGATAGCTGTTATCAGTCAGTACAGTTATATAGTGATAGCTGTTATCAGTCAGTACAGTTATATAGAGATAGCTGTTATCAGTCAGTACAGTTATATAGCATTAGATGTTATCAGTCAGTACAGTTATATAGTGATAGCTTTTAACAGTCAGTACAGTTATATAGAGATAGCTGTTATCAGTCAGTACAGTTATATAGTGATAGCTGTTATCAGTCAGTACAGTTATATAGTGATAGCTGTTATCAGTCAGTACAGTTATATAGAGATAGCTGTTATCAGTCAGTACAGTTATATAGAGATAGCTGTTATCAGTCAGTACAGTTATATAGCATTAGCTGTTATCAGTCAGTACAGTTATATAGTGATAGCTGTTATCAGTCAGTACAGTTATATAGCATTAGCTGTTCTCAGTCAGTACAGTTATATACTGATAGCTGTTATCAGTCAGTACAGTTATATAGTGATAGCTGTTATCAGTCAGTACAGTTATATAGAGATAGCTGTTATCAGTCAGTACAGTTATATAGTGATAGCTGTCATCAGTCAGTACAGTTATATAGAGATAGCTGTTATCAGTCAGTACAGTTATATAGTGATAGCTGTTATCAGTCAGTACAGTTATATAGCATTAGCTGTTATCAGTCAGCACAGTTATATAGAGATAGCTGTTATCAGTCAGTACAGTTATATAGTGATAGCTGTTATCAGTCAGTACAGTTATATAGAGATAGCTGTTATCAGTCAGTACAGTTATATAGTGATAGCTGTCATCAGTCAGTACAGTTATATAGAGATAGCTGTTATCAGTCAGTACAGTTATATAGTGATAGCTGTTATCAGTCAGTACAGTTATATAGAGATAGCTGTTATCAGTCAGTACAGTTATATAGAGATAGCTGTTATCAGTCAGTACAGTTATATAGACATAGCTGTTATCAGTCAGTACAGTTATATAGCATTAGCTGTTATCAGTCAGTAGAGTTATATAGAGATAGCTGTTATCAGTCAGTACAGTTATATAGTGATAGCTGTTATCAGTCAGTACCGTTATATAGAGATAGCTGTTATCAGTCAGTACGGTTATATAGAGATAGCTGTTATCAGTCAGTACAGTTATATAGTGATAGCTGTTATCAGTCAGTACAGTTATATAGTGATAGCTGTTATCAGTCAGTACAGTTATATAGAGATAGCTGTTCTCAGTCAGTACAGTTATATAGCATTAGCTGTTATCAGTCAGTACAGTTATATAGAGATAGCTGTTATCAGTCAGTACAGTTATATAGAGATAGCTGTTCTCAGTCAGTACAGTTGTATACTGATAGCTGTTATCAGTCAGTACAGTTATATACAGATAGCTGTTATCAGTCAGTACAGTTATATAGAGATAGCTGTTATCAGTCAGTACAGTTATATAGCATTAGCTGTTATCAGTCAGTAGAGTTATATAGAGATAGCTGTTATCAGTCAGTACAGTTATATAGAGATAGCTGTTATCAGTCAGTACAGTTATATAGAGATAGCTGTTATCAGTCAATACAGTTATATAGTGATAGCTGTTATCAGTCAGTACAGTTATATAGAGATAGCTGTTATCAGTCAGTACAGTTATATAGAATTAGTTGTTATCAGTCAGTACAGTTATATAGTGATAGCTGTTATCAGTCAGTACAGTTATATAGCATTAGCTGTTATCAGTCAGTACAGTTATATAGTGATGGCTGTTATCAGTCAGTACAGTTATATAGTGATTGCTGTTATCAGTCAGTACAGTTATATAGCATTAGCTGTTATCAGTCAGTACAGTTATATAGAGATAGCTGTTCTCAGTCAGTACAGTTATATACTGATAGCTGTTATCAGTCAGTACAGTTATATATAGATAGCTGTTATCAGTCAGTACAGTTATATAGAGATAGCTGTTATCAGTCAGTACAGTTATATAGCATTAGCTGTTATCAGTCAGTACAGTTATATAGTGATAGCTGTTATCAGTCAGTACAGTTATATAGTGATAGCTGTTATCAGTCAGTACAGTTATATAGAGATAGCTGTTATCAGTCAGTACAGTTATATAGAGATAGCTGTTATCAGTCAGTACAGTTATATAGTGATAGCTGTTATCAGTCAGTACAGTTATATAGAGATAGCTGTTATCAGTCAGTACAGTTATATAGTGATAGCTGTTATCAGTCAGTACTGTTATATAGAGATAGCTGTTATCAGTCAGTACAGTTATATAGAGATAGCTGTTATCAGTCCGTACAGTTATATAGAGATAGCTGTTATCAGTCAGT
The DNA here is from genome assembly GCA_021613375.1 of Megaleporinus macrocephalus. NCBI lineage: Eukaryota > Metazoa > Chordata > Actinopteri > Characiformes > Anostomidae > Megaleporinus > Megaleporinus macrocephalus. The sequence goes on from CM038711.1 coordinate 47,877,351, forward strand.
A
>CM038711.1:47882351-47889851 GCA_021613375.1 Megaleporinus macrocephalus
ATAGCATTAGCTGTTATCAGTCAGTACAGTTATATAGCGATAGCTGTTATCAGTCAGTACAGTTATATAGAGATAGCTGTTATCAGTCAGTACAGGTATATAGCATTAGCTGTTATCAGTCAGTACAGTTATATAGCATTAGCTGTTATCAGTCAGTACAGTTATATAGAGATAGCTGTTATCAGTCAGTACAGTTATATAGCATTAGTTGTTATCAGTCAGTACAGTTATATAGCATTAGCTGTTATCAGTCAGTAGAGTTATATAGAGATAGCTGTTATCAGTCAGTACAATTATATAGCATTAGCAGTTATCAGTCAGTACATTTATATAGAGATAGCTGTTATCAGTCAGTACAGTTATATAGAGATAGCTGTTATCAGTTAGTACAGTTATATAGCATTAGCTGTTATCAGTCAGTACAGTTATATAGTGATAGCTGTTATCAGTCAGTACAGTTATATAGAGATAGCTGTTATCAGTCAGTACAGTTATATAGAGATAGCTGTTATCAGTTAGTACAGTTATATAGCATTAGCTGTTATCAGTCAGTACAGTTATATAGCATTAGCTGTTATCAGTCAGTACAGTTATATAGTGATAGCTGTTATCAGTCAGCACAGTTATTTAGTGATAGCTGTTATCAGTCAGTACAGTTATATAGCATTAGCTGTTATCAGTCAGTACAGTTATATAGAGATAGCTGTTATCAGTCAGTACAGTTATATAGAGATAGCTGTTATCAGTCAGTACAGTTATATAGCATTAGCTGTTATCAGTCAGTACAGTTATATAGAGATAGCTGTTATCAGTCAGTACAGTTATATAGAGATAGCTGTTATCAGTCAGTACAGTTATATAGCAGTAGCTGTTATCAGTCAGTACAGTTATATAGCATTAGCTGTTATCAGTCAATACAGTTATATAGAGATAGCTGTTATCAGTCAGTACAGTTATATAGCATTAGCTGTTATCAGTCAGTACAGTTATATAGAGATAGCTGTTATCAGTCAGTACAGTTATATAGCATTAGCTGTTATCAGTCAGTACAGTTATTTAGTGACAGCTGTTATCAGTCAGCACAGTTATTTAGTGATAGCTGTTATCAGTCAGTACAGTTATATAGCATTAGCTGTTATCAGTCAGTACAGTTATTTAGTGACAGCTGTTATCAGTCAGCACAGTTATTTAGTGATAGCTGTTATCAGTCAGTACAGTTATATAGCATTAGCTGTTATCAGTCAGTACAGTTATATAGAGATAGCTGTTATCAGTCAGTACAGTTATATAGCATTAGCTGTTATCAGTCAGTACAGTTATATAGCATTAGCTGTTATCAGTCAGTACAGTTATATAGAGATAGCTGTTATCAGTCAGTACAGTTATATAGCATTAGCTGTTATCAGTCAGAACAGTTATATAGAGATAGCTGTTATCAGTCAGTACAGTTATATAGAATTAGCTGTTATCAGTCAGTACAGTTATATACTGATAGCTGTTATCAGTCAGTACAGTTCTATAGCATTAGCTGTTATCAGTCAGTACAGTTATATAGAGATAGCTGTTATCAGTCAGTACAGTTATATAGCATTAGCTGTTATCAGTCAGTACAGTTATATAGCATTAGCTGTTATCAGTCAGTACAGTTATATAGAGATAGCTGTTATCAGTCAGTACAGTTATATAGCATTAGCTGTTATCAGTCAGAACAGTTATATAGAGATAGCTGTTATCAGTCAGTACAGTTATATAGAATTAGCTGTTATCAGTCAGTACAGTTATATACTGATAGCTGTTATCAGTCAGTACAGTTCTATAGCATTAGCTGTTATCAGTCAGTACAGTTATATAGAATTAGTTGTTATCAGTCAGTACAGTTATATAGAGATAGCTGTTATCAGTCAGTACAGTTATATACTGATAGCTGTTATCAGTCAGTACAGTTATATAGCATTAGCTGTTATCAGTCAGTACAGTTATATAGAATTAGTTGTTATCAGTCAGTACAGTTATATAGAGATAGCTGTTATCAGTCAGTACAGTTATATAGAGATAGCTGTTATCAGTCAGTACAGTTATATAGAGATAGCTGTTATCAGTCAGTACAGTTATATAGCATTAGCTGTTATCAGTCAGAACAGTTATATAGAGATAGCTGTTATCAGTCAGTACAGTTATATAGAATTAGCTGTTATCAGTCAGTACAGTTATATACTGATAGCTGTTATCAGTCAGTACAGTTATATAGCATTAGCTGTTATCAGTCAGTACAGTTATATAGAATTAGTTGTTATCAGTCAGTACAGTTATATAGAGATAGCTGTTATCAGTCAGTACAGTTATATAGAGATAGCTGTTATCAGTCAGTACAGTTATATAGAGATAGCTGTTATCAGTCAGTACAGTTATATACTGATAGCTGTTATCAGTCAGTACAGTTATATAGTGATAGCTGTTATCAGTCAGTACAGTTATATAGAGATAGCTGTTATCAGTCAGTACAGTTATATAGAATTAGTTGTTATCAGTCAGTACAGTTATATAGAGATAGCTGTTATCAGTCAGTACAGTTATATAGAGATAGCTGTTATCAGTCAGTACAGTTATATAGCATTAGCTGTTATCAGTCAGTACAGTTATATATAGATAGCTGTTATCAGTCAGTACAGTTATATAGAGATAGCTGTTATCAGTCAGTACAGTTATATAGAGATAGCTGTTATCAGTCAGTACAGTTATATAGAGATAGCTGTTATCAGTCAGTACAGTTATATAGAGATAGCTGTTATCAGTCAGTACAGTTATATAGCATTAGCTGTTATCAGTCAGTACAGTTATATAGCATTAGCTGTTATCAGTCAGTACAGTTATATAGAGATAGCTGTTATCAGTCAGTACAGTTATATAGCATTAGCTGTTATCAGTCAGTACAGTTATATAGAGATAGCTGTTATCAGTCAGTACAGTTTTATAGAGATAGCTGTTATCAGTCAGTACAGTTATATAGCATTAGCTGTTATCAGTCAGTACAGTTATATAGAGATAGCTGTTATCAGTCAGTACAGTTATATAGAGATAGCTGTTATGAGTCAGTACAGTTATATAGCATTAGCTGTTATCAGTCAGTACAGTTATATAGAGATAGCTGTTATCAGTCAGTACAGTTATATAGAGATAGCTGTTATCAGTCAGTACAGTTATATAGTGATAGCTGTTATCAGTCAGTACAGTCATATAGCATTAGCTGTTATCAGTCAGTACAGTTATATAGTGATAGCTGTTATCAGTCAGTACAGTTATATAGTGATAGCTGTTATCAGTCAGTACAGTTATATAGAGATAGCTGTTATCAGTCAGTACAGTTATATAGAGATAGCTGTTATCAGTCAGTACAGTTATATAGAGATAGCTGTTATCAGTCAGTAGTTATATAGCATTAGCTGTTATCAGTCAGTACAGTTATATAGCGATAGCTGTTATCAGTCAGTACAGTTATATAGAGATAGCTGTTATCAGTCAGTACAGGTATATAGCATTAGCTGTTATCAGTCAGTACAGTTATATAGCATTAGCTGTTATCAGTCAGTACAGTTATATAGAGATAGCTGTTATCAGTCAGTACAGTTATATAGCATTAGTTGTTATCAGTCAGTACAGTTATATAGCATTAGCTGTTATCAGTCAGTAGAGTTATATAGAGATAGCTGTTATCAGTCAGTACAATTATATAGCATTAGCAGTTATCAGTCAGTACATTTATATAGAGATAGCTGTTATCAGTCAGTACAGTTATATAGAGATAGCTGTTATCAGTTAGTACAGTTATATAGCATTAGCTGTTATCAGTCAGTACAGTTATATAGTGATAGCTGTTATCAGTCAGTACAGTTATATAGAGATAGCTGTTATCAGTCAGTACAGTTATATAGAGATAGCTGTTATCAGTTAGTACAGTTATATAGCATTAGCTGTTATCAGTCAGTACAGTTATATAGCATTAGCTGTTATCAGTCAGTACAGTTATATAGTGATAGCTGTTATCAGTCAGCACAGTTATTTAGTGATAGCTGTTATCAGTCAGTACAGTTATATAGCATTAGCTGTTATCAGTCAGTACAGTTATATAGAGATAGCTGTTATCAGTCAGTACAGTTATATAGAGATAGCTGTTATCAGTCAGTACAGTTATATAGCATTAGCTGTTATCAGTCAGTACAGTTATATAGAGATAGCTGTTATCAGTCAGTACAGTTATATAGAGATAGCTGTTATCAGTCAGTACAGTTATATAGCAGTAGCTGTTATCAGTCAGTACAGTTATATAGCATTAGCTGTTATCAGTCAATACAGTTATATAGAGATAGCTGTTATCAGTCAGTACAGTTATATAGCATTAGCTGTTATCAGTCAGTACAGTTATATAGAGATAGCTGTTATCAGTCAGTACAGTTATATAGCATTAGCTGTTATCAGTCAGTACAGTTATTTAGTGACAGCTGTTATCAGTCAGCACAGTTATTTAGTGATAGCTGTTATCAGTCAGTACAGTTATATAGCATTAGCTGTTATCAGTCAGTACAGTTATTTAGTGACAGCTGTTATCAGTCAGCACAGTTATTTAGTGATAGCTGTTATCAGTCAGTACAGTTATATAGCATTAGCTGTTATCAGTCAGTACAGTTATATAGAGATAGCTGTTATCAGTCAGTACAGTTATATAGCATTAGCTGTTATCAGTCAGTACAGTTATATAGCATTAGCTGTTATCAGTCAGTACAGTTATATAGAGATAGCTGTTATCAGTCAGTACAGTTATATAGCATTAGCTGTTATCAGTCAGAACAGTTATATAGAGATAGCTGTTATCAGTCAGTACAGTTATATAGAATTAGCTGTTATCAGTCAGTACAGTTATATACTGATAGCTGTTATCAGTCAGTACAGTTCTATAGCATTAGCTGTTATCAGTCAGTACAGTTATATAGAGATAGCTGTTATCAGTCAGTACAGTTATATAGCATTAGCTGTTATCAGTCAGTACAGTTATATAGCATTAGCTGTTATCAGTCAGTACAGTTATATAGAGATAGCTGTTATCAGTCAGTACAGTTATATAGCATTAGCTGTTATCAGTCAGAACAGTTATATAGAGATAGCTGTTATCAGTCAGTACAGTTATATAGAATTAGCTGTTATCAGTCAGTACAGTTATATACTGATAGCTGTTATCAGTCAGTACAGTTCTATAGCATTAGCTGTTATCAGTCAGTACAGTTATATAGAATTAGTTGTTATCAGTCAGTACAGTTATATAGAGATAGCTGTTATCAGTCAGTACAGTTATATACTGATAGCTGTTATCAGTCAGTACAGTTATATAGCATTAGCTGTTATCAGTCAGTACAGTTATATAGAATTAGCTGTTATCAGTCAGTACAGTTATATAGAGATAGCTGTTATCAGTCAGTACAGTTATATAGAGATAGCTGTTATCAGTCAGTACAGTTATATAGAGATAGCTGTTATCAGTCAGTACAGTTATATAGCATTAGCTGTTATCAGTCAGAACAGTTATATAGAGATAGCTGTTATCAGTCAGTACAGTTATATAGAATTAGCTGTTATCAGTCAGTACAGTTATATACTGATAGCTGTTATCAGTCAGTACAGTTATATAGCATTAGCTGTTATCAGTCAGTACAGTTATATAGAATTAGTTGTTATCAGTCAGTACAGTTATATAGAGATAGCTGTTATCAGTCAGTACAGTTATATAGAGATAGCTGTTATCAGTCAGTACAGTTATATAGAGATAGCTGTTATCAGTCAGTACAGTTATATACTGATAGCTGTTATCAGTCAGTACAGTTATATAGTGATAGCTGTTATCAGTCAGTACAGTTATATAGAGATAGCTGTTATCAGTCAGTACAGTTATATAGAATTAGTTGTTATCAGTCAGTACAGTTATATAGAGATAGCTGTTATCAGTCAGTACAGTTATATAGAGATAGCTGTTATCAGTCAGTACAGTTATATAGCATTAGCTGTTATCAGTCAGTACAGTTATATATAGATAGCTGTTATCAGTCAGTACAGTTATATAGAGATAGCTGTTATCAGTCAGTACAGTTATATAGAGATAGCTGTTATCAGTCAGTACAGTTATATAGAGATAGCTGTTATCAGTCAGTACAGTTATATAGAGATAGCTGTTATCAGTCAGTACAGTTATATAGCATTAGCTGTTATCAGTCAGTACAGTTATATAGCATTAGCTGTTATCAGTCAGTACAGTTATATAGAGATAGCTGTTATCAGTCAGTACAGTTATATAGCATTAGCTGTTATCAGTCAGTACAGTTATATAGAGATAGCTGTTATCAGTCAGTACAGTTTTATAGAGATAGCTGTTATCAGTCAGTACAGTTATATAGCATTAGCTGTTATCAGTCAGTACAGTTATATAGAGATAGCTGTTATCAGTCAGTACAGTTATATAGAGATAGCTGTTATGAGTCAGTACAGTTATATAGCATTAGCTGTTATCAGTCAGTACAGTTATATAGAGATAGCTGTTATCAGTCAGTACAGTTATATAGAGATAGCTGTTATCAGTCAGTACAGTTATATAGTGATAGCTGTTATCAGTCAGTACAGTCATATAGCATTAGCTGTTATCAGTCAGTACAGTTATATAGTGATAGCTGTTATCAGTCAGTACAGTTATATAGTGATAGCTGTTATCAGTCAGTACAGTTATATAGAGATAGCTGTTATCAGTCAGTACAGTTATATAGAGATAGCTGTTATCAGTCAGTACAGTTATATAGAGATAGCTGTTATCAGTCAGTAGTTATATAGCATTAGCTGTTATCAGTCAGTACAGTTATATAGCGATAGCTGTTATCAGTCAGTACAGTTATATAGAGATAGCTGTTATCAGTCAGTACAGGTATATAGCATTAGCTGTTATCAGTCAGTACAGTTATATAGCATTAGCTGTTATCAGTCAGTACAGTTATATAGAGATAGCTGTTATCAGTCAGTACAGTTATATAGCATTAGTTGTTATCAGTCAGTACAGTTATATAGCATTAGCTGTTATCAGTCAGTAGAGTTATATAGAGATAGCTGTTATCAGTCAGTACAATTATATAGCATTAGCAGTTATCAGTCAGTACATTTATATAGAGATAGCTGTTATCAGTCAGTACAGTTATATAGAGATAGCTGTTATCAGTTAGTACAGTTATATAGCATTAGCTGTTATCAGTCAGTACAGTTATATAGTGATAGCTGTTATCAGTCAGTACAGTTATATAGAGATAGCTGTTATCAGTCAGTACAGTTATATAGAGATAGCTGTTATCAGTTAGTACAGTTATATAGCATTAGCTGTTATCAGTCAGTACAGTTATATAGCATTAGCTGTTATCAGTCAGTACAGTTATATAGTGATAGCTGTTATCAGTCAGCACAGTTATTTAGTGATAGCTG
>CM038711.1:47897351-47997351 GCA_021613375.1 Megaleporinus macrocephalus
CATAATAAAGTGGAAACACACTATTTACTCTATTAATACTGATTAATATTTACATAATAAAGTGGAAAAGTACTACTTACTCTATTAATACTGATTAATAATAATGTAATAAAGTGGAAAAACACTACTTACTCTATTAATACTGATTAATATTTACACAATAAAGTGGAAAAGTACTACTTACTGTATTAATACTGATTAATATTTACATAATAAAGTGGAAAAGTACTACTTACTCTATTAATACTGATTAATATTTACATAATAAAGTAGAAAAGCACTACTTACTCTATTAATACTGATTAATATTTACATAATAAAGTGGAAAAGTACTACTTACTCTATTAATACTGATTAATATTTTCATAATAAAGTGGAAAAGTACTACTTACTCTATTAATACTGATTAATATTTAAATAATAAAGTAGAAAAACACTACTTACTCTATTAATACTGATTAATATTAACATAATAAAGTGGAAAAACACTACTTACTCTATTAATACTGATTAATATTTACATAATAAAGTGGAAAAGTACTACTTACTCTATTAATACTGTTTAATATTTACATAATAAAGTGGAAAAGTACTACTTACTCTATTAATACTGATTAATATTTACATAATAAAGTAGAAAAACACTACTTACTCTATTAATACTGATTAATATTTACATAATAAAGTGGAAACACACTACTTACTCTATTAAAACTGATTAATATTTACATAATAAAGTGGAAAAACACTACTTACTCTATTAATACTGATTAATATTTTCATAATAAAGTGGAAAAGCAACACTTACTCTATTAATACTGATTAATATTTACATAATAAAGTGGAAAAACACTACTTACTCTATTAATACGGATTAATATTTACATAATAAAGTGGAAACACACTATTTACTCTATTAATACTGATTAATATTTACATAATAAAGGGGAAAAGTACTACTTACTCTTTTAATACTGATTAATAATTATGTAATAAAGTGGAAAAACACTACTTACTCTATTAATACTGATTAATATTTACACAATAAAGTGGAAAAGTACTACTTACTGTATTAATACTGATTAATATTTACATAATAAAGTGGAAAAGTACTACTTACTCTATTAATACTGATTAATATTTACATAATAAAGTAGAAAAACACTATTTACTCTATTAATACTGATTAATATTTACATAATAAAGTGGAAAAGTACTACTTACTCTATTAATACTGATTAATATTTACATAATAAAGTAGAAAAACACTACTTACTCTATTAATACTGATTAATATTTACATAATAAAGTAGAAAAACACTACTTACTCTATTAATACTGATTAATATTAACATAATAAAGTGGAAAAACACTACTTACTCTATTAATACTGATTAATATTAACATAATAAAGTGGAAAAGTACTACTTACTCTATTAATACTGTTTAATATTTACATAATAAAGTGGAAAAGTACTACTTACTCTATTAATACTGATTAATATTTACATAATAAAGTAGAAAAACACTACTTACTCTATTAATACTGATTAATATTTACATAATAAAGTGGAAAAGTACTACTTACTCTATTAATACTGATTAATAATAATGTAATAAAGTGGAAAAACACTACTTACTCTATTAATACTGATTAATATTTACACAATAAAGTGGAAAAGTACTACTTACTGTATTAATACTGATTAATATTTACATAATAAAGTGGAAAAGTACTACTTACTCTATTAATACTGATTAATATTTACATAATAAAGTAGAAAAGCACTACTTACTCTATTAATACTGATTAATATTTACATAATAAAGTGGAAAAGTACTACTTACTCTATTAATACTGATTAATATTTACATAATAAAGTGGAAAAGTACTACTTACTCTATTAATACTGATTAATATTTAAATAATAAAGTAGAAAAACACTACTTACTCTATTAATACTGATTAATATTAACATAATAAAGTGGAAAAACACTACTTACTCTATTAATACTGATTAATATTTACATAATAAAGTGGAAAAGTACTACTTACTCTATTAATACTGTTTAATATTTACATAATAAAGTGGAAAAGTACTACTTACTCTATTAATACTGATTAATATTTACATAATAAAGTAGAAAAACACTACTTACTCTATTAATACTGATTAATATTTACATAATAAAGTGGAAACACACTACTTACTCTATTAAAACTGATTAATATTTACATAATAAAGTGGAAAAACACTACTTACTCTATTAATACTGATTAATATTTTCATAATAAAGTGGAAAAGCAACACTTACTCTATTAATACTGATTAATATTTACATAATAAAGTGGAAAAACACTACTTACTCTATTAATACGGATTAATATTTACATAATAAAGTGGAAACACACTATTTACTCTATTAATACTGATTAATATTTACATAATAAAGGGGAAAAGTACTACTTACTCTTTTAATACTGATTAATAATTATGTAATAAAGTGGAAAAACACTACTTACTCTATTAATACTGATTAATATTTACACAATAAAGTGGAAAAGTACTACTTACTGTATTAATACTGATTAATATTTACATAATAAAGTGGAAAAGTACTACTTACTCTATTAATACTGATTAATATTTACATAATAAAGTAGAAAAACACTATTTACTCTATTAATACTGATTAATATTTACATAATAAAGTGGAAAAGTACTACTTACTCTATTAATACTGATTAATATTTACATAATAAAGTAGAAAAACACTACTTACTCTATTAATACTGATTAATATTTACATAATAAAGTAGAAAAACACTACTTACTCTATTAATACTGATTAATATTAACATAATAAAGTGGAAAAACACTACTTACTCTATTAATACTGATTAATATTAACATAATAAAGTGGAAAAGTACTACTTACTCTATTAATACTGTTTAATATTTACATAATAAAGTGGAAAAGTACTACTTACTCTATTAATACTGATTAATATTTACATAATAAAGTAGAAAAACACTACTTACTCTATTAATACTGATTAATATTTACATAATAAAGTGGAAACACACTACTTACTCTATTAAAACTGATTAATATTTACATAATAAAGTGGAAAAACACTACTTACTCTATTAATACGGATTAATATTTACATAATAAAGTAGAAAAACACTACTTACTCTATTGATACTGATTAATATTTACATAATAAAGTGGAAAAACACTACTTACTCTATTAATACTGATTAATATTTAATAATAAAGTAGAAAAACACTACTTACTCTATTAATACTGATTGATATTTACATAATAAAGTGGAAAAACACTACTTACTCTATTAATACTGATTGATATTTACATAATAAAGTGGAAAAACACTACTTACTCCATTAATTATATATATATATATATATATATATATATATATATATATATATATATATATATATATATATATATATATATATATATATATCAACATCAACCTGACTTTCATCACACAACAGTCCACTCCATGATAGACGCTGGATGTATATAGTATATAACAGTATAATAATATAAGAGTATAAATATAATACTGAGTAACACAACATCTAAAAATGTTGGACAGGACGTCCATTATTTCCATAAACAATCTGAAAGCTTGGACTCGTCAGACGTCAGTACCCGTTTACACTGACCGTCAGTCTGTTTGAGCTGAGCTGGAGTTCAGAGAGGTCAGCAGTGTTTCTGGACGGTGTTGATATACGACTGACCACCGTGTGTAGTTCTGGACGCAGTGATGGATGGTGTTTATTGATAACGGTGTGTTAAAGTATTCCTGAACCCGTGTGGTGACATCATCACTGAAACCTGCCGGGTGGTAATGTAGTTCTGTCTGAGGGGTCAAAGGTCACAGACATTCAGCTTTCCTGCATACACCGAGATTTCCTCAGATCCCGAACCGGTTACCAACGTCATGAACCGCAGAGGCTGAAACCCAACCACATGCTGAGAAACGCTGGACTTACACAGCTGGACTTACACAGCTGGACTTACACAGCTGGACTTACACAGCTGGATTTAAACCGCTGGACTCAAAGCGCTGGACTTAAACCATGGCATCTGAATGTTCCTATTATACTCAGTAATGACCTCATCACCTGGTACCTGGTTACCTTCCCAGTCCTACATCAATACTGTCCATTTTAAATACGAGGAGTGATAAAAGGCTAAATACTCACAAAATAACAAATTATTTCATAACAAACTGCATAAAATGCTGAATGGGGGGAATCACACCCAATCTGGCAACCATGTAGAGGCCGTTGGTGCTGAACAAATTTCTAAATAATAAAACACTATTATTATTATTATTATTATTATTATTATTATCAATAATAATAATAATAATAATAATAATAATAATAATAATAATAATAATAATAATAATAATAAATCAGCACACTTGTATTACCAGCTTTAGATGAAAGTGAGAATATGGAGAATAAAGTACACAATGGTCATTTACTGATGTGAGAGGCCGGCTCTGTTAATGTGCTGCTGTAATAATAATAATAATAATAATAATAATAATAATAATAATAATAATAATAATTCTACAGATGATTTTCTCCTCATTCTGTTTCTTCACTGCTCCTCTCGTCCTGATGGAGCTTCTTCTCTGTTTCTCTGATCATTGTTATGAGAGAACAGAGCATGTACCCCCTCCCCCAAATCCAAAATACTCCAGCACCCATCCCCCACCATCCCCCACCACACAGACCTGCCCCTCCAACAGACCACCAACACTAGCGCGGCACTGCGGGCTGCATGAGCAAAATATCTTAATGTACCACAAACAAAACAAAAAATAACACGTACAGTACTATTACAGTATTAATATATTATCAATACATTAATTTACTGGCTTAATGAAGCAGCTGTGTTATATAAACACACAGTATTTAAATCAGGACGTATTTATTAATATAAACAAAAGACTCAAAGTTCAGCAACGTTTAAGAATAAACATAAACACACCTAAAACTAGGGTAATTAGTGATGGTGCATTGCAAAGACATAGTATAGCAACACCCTAGCAACACTTTAGCAACCACCATGGGTACTATAGTAACCACCCGGAACACAATAGCAACCACTTTAAATATAACCTTGGACACTATAGCAACTACTTGAGATCTCGTAGCAAAACTTTAGCAATGAACTGGAACACCACAGCAGGGTACCATAGCAACCATCTAACAACATCATACCAACCACTTGGAATACCACACCAAACACACCTTGGAATACCACACCAAAAAGTGTGACCAAAACACCATAGCAACCACCTTGGGTAACAGAGCAACCATCTAACAATATGCCAGTAACTACATGGCACAGCAGCGCCACCAACAGGTTGTTTGCAAATGATGTCACGTCTGCGCTGCTGGAGCTCCTCATGGTTCTCAGTTAAACTGATACTAAGTGACTGTCAATGATGTAAACCACAGACATTCTCAGAGAGTGTGATAGCGCCCCCATGTGGAAAATCACTTCCTGCCCTCTATCTGCAGTACACACCACAGAAACACAGTGACATCATGACATTGTGACATCGACGTCATTTACAAACAACCTATTAGGATCCAATAGAAGCTCCCTAGCAACCACCTGGAATGCAGTTCTCCTGTTCTGTAATGTTAGTATTAGTGATTCTGAGGCTGTTACTGAGATCCAGTGTTAGTAGCTGTTAGGAAACAAAACAAATCAGTCTGAAATTCTACCTATTGATTTATTATTGATTTATTATCGATAATTACTGATAATCAGCACAACGCCGTTTGTGGTGATACCTTCATTATATTCATGCTGTTCTGATTATTCCTCAGTCTGGTCCTCCGAGTATAAGCGTACGGAATCCTGGCGAAAGTTTTCAGTGTTCGATGCAGAAAAAGGGAAAAAGGTTGTCCAGTTTTAGAACTTCCGTCTAATCTCATCTGATTTATCATCATCTGATGTGTCATAACACAAACACGGAGAGAGAAGCTCCAACACGGAGCAGTTTCAGAGGAGATGATCTAAAGGAAACTGTCAGAGGAGCCTGAGACTGAGAGACGGGGAGAAAATACAGATCAACCCAAAGGAGCCTCACGGCTTCATCAGCAGCAGCAGCAGCAGCTAGAGACGTTTCAGAACCAAGAACGTTTCATAATCACGTTACAGCAGTTCCACTGAAACCAGGCCAGCGTTTACAGCCACAGTCCAGACACATCAGTCACTCCGATCTAACTACACCACCAAACTCCAACTACACGCACTGCCCGCTGAGCCCGTCCAGCTTCAGCTGACCACGGTCAGTTTCTCAAATACTGACACCTATAACATGAACGTCTTTAACTGTAAAATAATCACAATAATAAACTAAATACAAGATTTTGTATCAGTGACGTGTTCAAGGTGTTCTTGTCTGAGGTTCTGTTTGCTATTTTTCTAGTTAGCATTTACCTAACATTCATTATTTACAGCTAGCAGAGCTACAAGTGTTATTGACTGTTAGGTAGAGTTAGCTAGCATGCTTTACTTTCAGTTAGCAGTGTTACCTAGTGTAGGATACAGTTAGCTAACAGCTTGCAGAGACAGCTGGTGTTAGCTATTCTCAGTTAGCAGAGTCAGTTAGTGTTAGCTTATTAGGAGACTCGGCTAACTATTAGATATTTTAGTTAGCATTTATTATTTTTAGTAGGTAGAGCCAGCTGCTATGGATCTATAGCTATATTCAGTTACCTGATATCTATTTTCATTTAGCAGAGTCATTATTTTTAGTTAGCTACTCTGAGTTATTTCCAGTTAGCTATGTTAGATTCAGCAAACTAGCCTTAGCTATTCTTAGCTAGCACTGTTTTTCTGTCAGTTAACAGGGTCAGTTAGCATTAGCAGTTTTCAGTTAGCAGAGTCAGTTAGCAGAGTCAGTTAGCAGAGTCAGTTAGCAGAGTCAGTTAGTGTTAGATATTCTTAGTTAGCAGTCAGTTAGCAATAGCTATTGTCAGTTAGAATTAGCTTTTTTTAGCATTAGCTGTTTTTAGTGTTGAAAGTCTGAGGAGTGAAACAGTAAAAATGGAGAAAAGACGGCTTTTATTTTGTATTTTATGTCTGAATATGCATTTTAATATAATTTAGTTTCAAAATATTATTCAGATTTAAAAAATAAACCTCACATCATAAAACAGTCTGGAGTGAAACCTGCTGGTCCTGATAATCATATTTATATAATTATTAAACACAGATCCGTTATGAACTGATATTAGGAGGAAATCCAGTAACAGGACTGTCAGTGTGTTAGTGAGACGCTCAGTTTGTTTACTGATGGTCAGCAGGTCCTCCGGTGTGTTTGGTTTGAGCTCAAAGGTGATGTAGCTTTTCTACACTGAACAGTTACTCTGAGGAACAGAGTGATGTTATCATTACTCCAGGATTAGCACTCTTATCTACATATCATCTTCCTCCCAGGTGCCCTGGACAGTGATGTGGACGGTGGATGAACGTAGCCAAGCATGAGGCTCAACACATTCCAGCTCGTTCCAGTTCCTTCCACACCAGAGAGGAACCTCGGGCTTCACCGTCCATCATCATCGTCATCATCGTCATCACCACCATCAACATCATCATCATCACCGGCGCCATCATCACCATCACTATCAACATCATCACCATCATCACCACCCCCATTACCATCATCACCATCATCATCACCACCATCACTATCATCATCATCACCACCATTACCATCATCATCACCACCATCACTATCAACATCATCACCATCACCGGCGCCATCATCACCATCACTATCAACATCATCACCATCATCACCACCCCCATTACCATCATCACCATCATCATCACCACCATCATCATCATCGTCATCACCACCATCACCACCATCATTACCAACATCATCATCATCACCGGCGCCATCATCACCATCACTATCAACATCATCACCACCCCCATTACCATCATCACCATCATCATCACCACCATCACTATCATCATCATCACCACCATTACCATCATCATCACCACCATCACTATCAACATCATTACCATCATCATCATCATCACCGGCGCCATCATCACCATCACTATCAACATCATCACCATCATCACCACCCCCATTACCATCATCACCATCATCATCACCACCATCACTATCATCATCATCACCACCATTACCATCATCATCACCACCATCACTATCAACATCATCACCATCATCACCACCCCCATTACCATCATCACCATCATCATCACCACCATCACTATCATCATCATTACCATCATCATCACCACCATTACCATCATCACCATCATCATCACCACCATCACTATAATCATCATCACCATCATCATCACCACCATTACCATCATCACCATCATCATCACCACCATCACTATCAACATCACTACCATCATCACCACCACTACCATCATCACCATCATCACTATTATCATCATCACCACCATCACTATCAACATCATCACCATCATCATCACCACCATTACCATCATCACCATCATCATCACCACCATCACTATCAACATCACTACCATCATCACCACCACTACCATCATCACTATCATCATCATCACCACCATCACTATCAACATCACTACCATCATCATCACCACCATTACCATCATCATCACCACCATCACTATCATCATCATCACCACCATTACCATCATCATCACCACCATCACTATCAACATCATCACCATCATCACCACCCCCATTACCATCATCACCATCATCATCACCACCATCACTATCATCATCATTACCATCATCATCACCACCATTACCATCATCACCATCATCATCACCACCATCACTATAATCATCATCACCATCATCATCACCACCATTACCATCATCACCATCATCATCACCACCATCACTATCAACATCACTACCATCATCACCACCACTACCATCATCACCATCATCATCACCACCACCACTATCATCATCATCACCACCATCACTATCATCATCAGCATTTCACACCAACACACTCTTTACACTCTCACTGCATACACTCTCACTCCATACACTCTACACACACTCTCTACACTCATTTTACACCCTCACTGTCTGCACTCACACTCTACACACTCACTCCTTACACGCTACACACACACACACTCTATATACTCTCTACACACACTCTACACTCACTCTCTGCACACACTCGCTACACATTGACTCCATACACTCTACACACACATACACACACTCTACACACTCTCTCTACATATTGCATATTCTCTCTCTACACACTCACTCCACAGTCTCTCTACATACACTCTACACACACATACACACACTCTACACACTCTCTCTACATACTGCATATTCTCTATCTACACACTCACTCCACAGTCTCTCTACATACACTCTACACACACATACACACACTCTACACACTCTCTCTACATACTGCATATTCTCTATCTACACACTCACTCCACAGTCTCTCTACATACACTCTACACACACATACACACACTCTACACACTCTCTCTACATACTGCATCCTGTATCTCTACACACTCACTCCACAGTCTCTCTACACATACACTCTACACACACATACACACACTCTACACACTCTCTCTACATACTGCATATTCTCTATCTACACACTCACTCCACAGTCTCTCTACATACACTCTACACACACATACACACACTCTACACACTCACTCTACATACTGCATCCTGTATCTCTACACACTCACTCCACAGTCTCTCTACACATACACTCTACACACACATACACACACTCTACACACTCACTCTACATACTGCATCCTGTATCTCTACACACTCACTCCACAGTCTCTCTACATACACTCTACACACACATACACACACTCTACACACTCACTCTACATACTGCATATTCTCTCTCTACACACTCACTCCACAGTCTCTCTACATACACTCTACACACACATACACACACTCTACACACTCACTCTACATACTGCATATTCTCTCTCTACACACTCACTCCACAGTCTCTCTACATACACTCTACACACACATACACACACTCTACACACTCTACACACTCTCTCTACATACTGCATATTCTCTCTCTACACACTCACTCCACAGTCTCTCTACATACACTCTACACACACATACACACACTCTACACACTCTCTCTACATACTGCATATTCTCTATCTACACACTCACTCCACAGTCTCTCTAAACATACACTCTACACACACATACACACACTCTACACACTCTCTCTACATACTGCATATTCTCTATCTACACACTCACTCCACAGTCTCTCTACATACACTCTACACACACATACACACACTCTACACACTCTCTCTACATACTGCATATTCTCTATCTACACACTCACTCCACAGTCTCTCTACATACACTCTACACACACATACACACACTCTACACACTCTCTCTACATACTGCATATTCTCTCTCTACACACTCACTCCACAGTCCCTCTAAACATACACTCTACACACACATACACACACTCTACACACTCTCTCTACATACTGCATATTCTCTCTCTACACACTCACTCCACAGTCTCTCTACATACACTCTACACACACATACACACACTCTACACACTCTACACACTCTCTCTACATACTGCATATTCTCTCTCTACACACTCACTCCACAGTCTCTCTAAACATACACTCTACACACACATACACACACTCTACACACTCTCTCTACATACTGCATATTCTCTATCTACACACTCACTCCACAGTCTCTCTAAACATACACTCTACACACACATACACACACTCTACACACTCTACACACTCTCTCTACATACTGCATATTCTCTCTCTACACACTCACTCCACAGTCTCTCTACATACACTCTACACACACATACACACACTCTACACACTCTACACACTCTCTCTACATACTGCATATTCTCTCTCTACACACTCACTCCACAGTCTCTCTACACACCCTCTACACACACATACACACACTCTACACACTCTCTCTACATACTGCATATTCTCTCTCTACACACTCACTCCACAGTCTCTCTACATACACTCTACACACACATACACACACTCTACACACTCTACACACTCTCTCTACATACTGCATATTCTCTCTCTACACACTCACTCCACAGTCTCTCTACATACACTCTACACACATACACACACTCTCTACACACTCACTCTACATACTGCATATTCTCTCTCTACACACTCACTCCACAGTCTCTCTAAACATACACTCTACACACACATACACACACTCTACACACTCTCTCTACATACTGCATATTCTCTCTCTACACACTCACTCCACAGTCTCTCTACATACACTCTACACACACATACACACACTCTACACACTCTCTCTACATACTGCATATTCTATATCTACACACTCACTCCACAGTCTCTCTACATACACTCTACACACACATACACACACTCTACACACTCTCTCTACATACTGCATATTCTCTCTCTACACACTCACTCCACAGTCTCTCTACATACACTCTACACACACATACACACACTCTACACACTCTACACACTCTCTCTACATACTGCATATTCTCTCTCTACACACTCACTCCACAGTCTCTCTAAACATACACTCTACACACACATACACACACTCTACACACTCACTCTACATACTGCATATTCTCTCTCTACACACTCACTCCACAGTCTCTCTACATACACTCTACACACACATACACACACTCTACACACTCTCTCTACATACTGCATATTCTCTATCTACACACTCACTCCACAGTCTCTACATACACTCTACACACACATACACACACTCTACACACTCTCTCTACATACTGCATATTCTCTCTCTACACACTCACTCCACAGTCTCTCTACATACACTCTACACACACATACACACACTCTACACACTCTCTCTACATACTGCATATTCTCTATCTACACACTCACTCCACAGTCTCTACATACACTCTACACACACATACACACACTCTACACACTCTCTACATACTGCATATTCTCTCTCTACACACTCACTCCACAGTCTCTCTACATACACTCTACACACACATACACACACTCTACACACTCACTCTACATACTGCATATTCTCTCTCTACACACTCACTCCACAGTCTCTCTACATACACTCTACACACACATACACACACTCTACACACTCTCTCTACATACTGCATATTCTCTCTCTACACACTCACTCCACAGTCTCTCTAAACATACACTCTACACACACATACACACACTCTACACACTCTCTCTACATACTGCATATTCTCTCTCTACACACTCACTCCACAGTCTCTCTACATACACTCTACACACACATACACACACTCTACACACTCACTCTACATACTGCATATTCTCTATCTACACACTCACTCCACAGTCTCTCTACATACACTCTACACACACATACACACACTCTACACACTCTCTCTACATACTGCATATTCTCTATCTACACACTCACTCCACAGTCTCTACATACACTCTACACACATACACACACTCTACACACTCTCTCTACATACTGCATATTCTCTATCTACACACTCACTCCACAGTCTCTACATACACTCTACACACATACACACACTCTACACACTCTCTCTACATACTGCATATTCTCTATCTACACACTCACTCTACATACTGCATCCTGTATCTCTACACACTCACTCCACAGTCTCTCTACACATACACTCTACACACACATACACACACTCTACACACTCTCTACAAACATTACACGCACTCTCTACATACAGATTTATTGCTGCTTTATAATCAGAGTTTCAGTAAAAAACGTTAATAAACAAACGTATCTAATCAGCTGAGACGAGTCTGATGTCGGGTGGGCTTCGTTAGTCTCAGGCGCTAATTGGTGAGTATAAGCTTCCATCACTCGTTAGCTACATTAGCCTCGTAGCTCCAGGGCTAAAACTGACTGTTCAGTCTGTACGTGTACGGCGTGCGCCGCTCCGCTCTGAAGATACAGAAAGTAGATCTAATGAGTAAAACTGTCCATCAGCACCTGCTGTCTGACGATCTGACAGAGATCAGACCATAAGAACCACCCCAACATCTCCCCATAAACAAACAGAGATCAGACCGCAAGAACCACCCCAACATCTCCCCATAAACAAACAGAGATCAGACCGCAAGAACCGCCCCAACGTCTCCCAATAAACAAACAGAGATCAGACCGCAAGAACCGCCCCAACGTCTCCCCATAAACAAACAGAGATCAGACCGCAAGAACCGCCCCAACGTCTCCCAATAAACAAACAGAGATCAGACCGCAAGAACCGCCCCAACGTCTCCCAATAAACAAACAGAGATCAGACCGCAAGAACCGCCCCAACGTCTCCCAATAAACAAACAGAGATCAGACCGCAAGAACCACCCCAACATCTCCCCATAAACAAACAGAGATCAGACCGCAAGAACCACCCCAACATCTCCCCATAAACAAACAGAGATCAGACCGCAAGAACCACCCCAACGTCTCCCAATAAACAAACAGAGATCAGACCGCAAGAACCGCCCCAACGTCTCCCAATAAACAAACAGAGATCAGACCGCAAGAACCGCCCCAACGTCTCCCCATAAACAAACAGAGATCAGACCGCAAGAACCACCCCAACGTCTCCCAATAAACAAACAGAGATCAGACCGCAAGAACCACCCCAACATTTCCCGATAAACAAACAGAGATCAGACCGCAAGAACCGCCCCAACGTCTCCTGATAAACAAACAGAGATCAGACCGCAAGAACCGCACCAACGTCTCCCTATAAACAAACAGAGATCAGACCGCAAGAACCACCCCAACATTTCCCGATAAACAAACAGAGATCAGACCGCAAGAACCGCCCCAACGTCTCCTGATAAACAAACAGAGATCAGACCGCAAGAACCGCACCAACGTCTCCCAATAAACAAACAGAGATCAGACCGCAAGAACCACCCCAACGTCTCCTGATAAACAAACAGAGATCAGACCGCAAGAACCGCCCCAACGTCTCCTGATAAACAAACAGAGATCAGACCGCAAGAACCGCACCAACGTCTCCTGATAAACAAACAGAGATCAGACCGCAAGAACCGCCCCAACATCTCCCAATAAACAAACAGAGATCAGACCGCAAGAACCGCCCCAATGTCTCCCAATAAACAAACAGAGATCAGACCGCAAGAACCGCCCCAACATCTCCCAATAAACAAACAGAGATCAGACCGCAAGAACCGCCCCAACATCTCCCCATAAACAAACAGAGATCAGACCGCAAGAACCGCCCCAACGTCTCCCAATAAACAAACAGAGATCAGACCGCAAGAACCGCCCCAACATCTCCCAATAAACAAACAGAGATCAGACCGCAAGAACCGCCCCAACATCTCCCCATAAACAAACAGAGATCAGACCGCAAGAACCGCCCCAACGTCTCCTGATAAACAAACAGAGATCAGACCGCAAGAACCACCCCAACGTCTCCCAATAAACAAACAGAGATCAGACCGCAAGAACCGCCCCAACGTCTCCCGATAAACAAACAGAGATCAGACCGCAAGAACCGCCCCAACATCTCCCCATAAACAAACCCAGCTGTGAGAGCGACGCAGCGCTCCGGGCCTTCACACTTACAGAATTAACCCACTCGCCCTCCAGCAGCCCGACGCACAACCACAGACACGGAGAGTCACAACAAACAAACACCAACACAAACAAAACATCAACAACTAACAAAACAACAACACAAACAAAACATCAACAACTAACAAAACAACAACACAAACAAAACACTGACACGACTAACCAAACACAACCACAAAGACAGAGAGTCACAACAAACAAACAACACAAACAAAACAACAACACAGACAAAAATGAAATAAAGAAAATAACAAACATAAACACAACAAACAAAACACCAAATAAACACAAATACAACACAACAAATAAAACCAAACGAAACAAACACTGTGAGGGAGAGGCGTCAAAACAAAACAAAACAAAACCAAATACACCAACAAAACAAAGAAAACACCAACACAACTAACAAAACAAAACACTAAACATAAACACAACAAAACAAAATATCAACACAACACAAACCACACAAAATAAAAGAAAACAAATCCAGAACCAGACGATCATCTCAGATCAACACCATCAACTTCCTCCACATAAAGATCTGCAGGTACTCAGTCACGTAGGCAGAGCTTCTGTACACACGACATACAGTCACAACTATATAACCAGAATATACACCATCATTAATCAGACTTTCTGATATACACACACATACACACACATATACACACATATACACACATATACACACATATACACACATATACACACTATACTCACTATACTCACCATACTCACTACCAAACCCACCAGTGAACCTACACCAGTGAACCTACACCAGTGAAGCTACACCAGTGAACCTACACGTGTCTTCTGAGTTTATCTGGATGTTGATGGTAAAATGTGGAAGATCTGAAAATACTAGGTTTTCTTTGGGGACTATTTGAACCTCACAGCGTCCTGCATGTATCCCTCCACCATGAATGGAGTTTAAGACTGAGATCTTCTCTAAACTACCATAAACAGCGTCTCAGAATCAGACAGTGTATTTATAACATCTACTGTAAGAACTTTCTGTGAGGAGCTTTTAGAGGAGGACGTCTGGTTCCATTCACCACCACTGTGAACAGATCTGACTGGATCTAGAACCGAGACCACCGTGTAAATAAGCTGTTTGGCTGAACTATCACTTTAATGCAGTCCGGTTTGTGCGGGTTGAACCTGAAAGTCTCTCTGAGGCTCCGAGTTCTCTTTCTGGGGGTCGGAGTTCGGAAGCCTGATCCAGTGTGGAGGGATTAGGAGGACCTGAGGGAGAGCATGACATTCCGCATTAGTATAAAGGCTGTCAGGTCCGCAGGCCCACAGCTGAACACTCGCCTCCCTCTCTCTCCCCCTCCCTCCCTCTGTCTCTCTCTCACTCTCTCTCGCCCGCTCACACCCTTTTCTTTTCTTTCTGGTTAATCTGTCGTTACGGTGAAATAAGCTGAATCTTCATCTCCTTCCAGATCAGCTTCAGGACCACAGCCAGCAGATTACATACCAACAGATGGTCC
The DNA here is from genome assembly GCA_021613375.1 of Megaleporinus macrocephalus. Taxonomy (NCBI): domain Eukaryota; kingdom Metazoa; phylum Chordata; class Actinopteri; order Characiformes; family Anostomidae; genus Megaleporinus; species Megaleporinus macrocephalus. Next base: position 47,913,634 of record CM038711.1, read on the forward strand.
ATAATTACCATTACCAGTGCAGTGAACAGATCATCCACACAAACCACTACTACTACAGAGAGACGACTAATCACACGAGTACTACTCTCATCATTCTACTAATCTAGAGCTACATCCAGTAACTACACCACCTTACTAACCACTACACCACCATACTAACCACTACACCACCATACTGACCACTACACCACCATACTAACCACTACACCACCGTACTAACCACTACACCACCATACTGACCACTACACCACCGTACTAACCACTACACCACCGTACTAACCACTACACCACCATACTGACCACTACACCACCATACTGACCACTACACCACCATACTAACCACTACACCACCGTACTAACCACTACACCACCATACTGACCACTACACCACCATACTAACCACTACACCACCGTACTAACCACTACACCACCATACTAACCACTACACCACCATACTAACCACTACACCACCGTACTAACCACTACACCACCGTACTAACCACTACACCACCATACTAACCACTACACCACCATACTAACCACTACACCACCATACTAACCACTACACCACTATACTAACCACTACACCACCCTACTAACCACTACACCACCATACTAACCACTACACCACCATACTGACCACTACACCACTATACTAACCACTACACCACCATACTAACCACTACACCACCATACTAACCACTACACCACCATACTAACCACTACACCACTATACTAACCACTACACCACTATACTAACCACTACACCACCCTACTAACCACTACACCACCATACTAACCACTACACCACCATACTGACCACTACACCACCATACTAACCACTACACCACCATACTGACCACTACACCACCCTACTAACCACTACACCACCATACTAACCACTACACCACCATACTGACCACTACACCACTATACTAACCACTACACCACCATACTAACCACTACACCACCATACTAACCACTACACCACCATACTAAAAACTACACCACCATACTGACCACTACACCACCATACTAACCACTACACCACCATACTGACCACTACACCACCGTACTAACCACTACACCACCCTACTAACCACTACACCACCATACTAACCACTACACCACCATACTAACTACTACACCATCATACTAACTACTACACCATCATACTAATCACTACACCACCATACTAACCACTACACCACCTTACTAACCACTACACCACCATACTAATCACTACACCACCATACTAACCACTACACCACCTTACTAACCACTACACCATCATACTAACCACTACACCACCGTACTGACCACTACACCACCTTACTAACCACCACACCACCGTACTAACCACTACACCACCATACTAACCACTACACCACCATACTGACCACTACACCACCTTACTAACCACTACACCACCATACTAACCACTACACCACCTTACTAACCACTACATCACTACACCACCCTACTAACCACTACACCACCCTACTAACCACTACACCACCTTACTAACCACTACACCATCATACTAATCACTACACCACCCTACTAACCACTACACCACCTTACTAACCACTACACCACCATACTAACCACTACACCACCATACTAATCACTACACCACCGTACTAACCACTACACCACCGTACTGACCACTACACCACCGTACTAACCACTACACCACCGTACTAACCACTACACCACCCTACTAACCACTACACCACCTTACTAACCACTACACCATCATACTAATCACTACACCACCCTACTAACCACTACACCACCTTACTAACCACTACACCACCATACTAACCACTACACCACCATACTAATCACTACACCACCGTACTAACCACTACACCACCGTACTGACCACTACACCACCGTACTAACCACTACACCACCGTACTAACCACTACACCACCCTACTAACCACTACACCACCATACTAACCACTACACCACCGTACTAACCACTACACCACCCTACTAACCACTACACCACCATACTAACCACTACACCACCGTACTGACCACTACACCACCTTACTAACCACCACACCACCGTACTAACCACTACACCACCATACTAACCACTACACCACCATACTGACCACTACACCACCTTACTAACCACTACACCACCATACTAACCACTACACCACCTTACTAACCACTACATCACTACACCACCCTACTAACCACTACACCACCCTACTAACCACTACACCACCTTACTAACCACTACACCATCATACTAATCACTACACCACCCTACTAACCACTACACCACCTTACTAACCACTACACCACCATACTAACCACTACACCACCATACTAATCACTACACCACCGTACTAACCACTACACCACCGTACTGACCACTACACCACCGTACTAACCACTACACCACCGTACTAACCACTACACCACCCTACTAACCACTACACCACCTTACTAACCACTACACCATCATACTAATCACTACACCACCCTACTAACCACTACACCACCTTACTAACCACTACACCACCATACTAATCACTACACCACCGTACTAACCACTACACCACCGTACTGACCACTACACCACCGTACTAACCACTACACCACCGTACTAACCACTACACCACCCTACTAACCACTACACCACCATACTAACCACTACACCACCGTACTAACCACTACACCACCCTACTAACCACTACACCACCATACTAACCACTACACCACCGTACTAACCACTACACCACCATACTAACCACTACACCACCATACTAACCACTACACCACCCTACTAACCACTACACCACCGTACTAACCACTACACCACCCTACTAACCACTACACCACCGTACTAACCACTACACCACCCTACTAACCACTACACCACCATACTGACCACTACACCACCATACTAACCACTACACCACCCTACTAACCACTACACCACCATACTAACCACTACACCACCATACTAACCACTACACCACCATACTGACCACTACACCACCATACTGACCACTACACCACCATACTAACCACTACACCACCATACTAACCACTACACCACCATACTGACCACTACACCACCATACTGACCACTACACCACCGTACTAACCACTACACCACCATACTGACCACTACACCACCATACTAACCACTACACCACCATACTGACCACTACACCACCATACTGACCACTACACCACCCTACTAACCACTACACCACCATACTAACCACTACACCACCATACTAACCACTACACCACCATACTAACCACTACACCACCGTACTAACCACTACACCACCCTACTAACCACTACACCACCATACTAACCACTACACCACCATACTAACCACTACACCACCATACTAACCACTACACCACCAAACTAACCACTACACCACCATACTAACCATTACACCACCATACTAACCACTACACCACCATACTGACCACTACACCATCATACTAACCACTACACCACCATACTAACCACTACACCACCATACTAACCACTACACCACCATACTAACCACTACACCACAATACTGACCACTACACCACCGTACTAACCACTACACCACCGTACTAACCACTACACCACCATACTAACCACTACACCACCATACTAACCACTACACCACCATACTAACCACTACACCACCATACTAACTACTACACCATCATACTAATCACTACACCACCATACTAACCACTACACCACCATACTAACCACTACACCACCATACTAACCACTACACCACCATACTAACCACTACACCATCATACTAACCACTACACCACCATGTCAGTGTAACTGCAGTGCTGAGAATGATTAATCTGTCTGTGTAACTTCTATAACTAGCTTCTTTCTAGAAATCTCTCTGAATCACACTAACCTCGTCTGGAAGCACCAGCAGATGTTTTCCAGCACGTAGGCTGAGCTCTCTGTTTAGTTCACTTCAGTCTATTCTCTTCAGTCTGTGTGAAAAGGTGCAGCAGTGTTCACTACGAGCTCAGCTCCGTCAGCAGGTGAACACAACAACTATAACTCAAACACAGACGACAAGCACAACAACAGCAGCTGTACTGATTATTACTATATTTTTAATTTCCATTATTCTTAAAATACTACATAGTATAGTAGTATAGTATAGTATATAGTAATATAATACAGTGTATATAGTATATAATGATATAGTACAGTGTATATAGTATATAGTAATATAGTACAGTGTATATAGTATGTAGTAATATAGTACAGTGTATATAGTATATAATGATATAGTACAGTGTATATAGTATATAGTAATATAGTACAGTGTATATAGTATATAGTAATATAGTACAGTGTATATAGTATATAATGATATAGTACAGTGTATATAGTATATAGTAATATAGTACAGTGTATATAGTATATAGTAATATAGTATAGTATACTATAGTATATAGTAATATAGTACAGTGTATATAGTATATAGTAATATAGTATAGTATACTATAGTATATAGTAATATAGTACAGTGTATATAGTATATAGTAATATAGTACAGTGTATATAGTATATAGTAATATAGTATGGTATACTATAGTATATAGTAATATAGTACAGTGTATATAGTATATAGTAATATAGTACAGTGTATATAGTATATAATGATATAGTACAGTGTATATAGTATATAGTAATATAGTACAGTGTATATAGTATATAGTAATATAGTATGGTATACTATAGTATATAGTAATATAGTACAGTGTATATAGTATATGGTAATATAGTACAGTGTATATAGTATATAGTAATATAGTATAGTAAACTATAGTATATAGTAATATAGTACAGTGTATATAGTATATAGTAATATAGTACAGTGTATATAGTATATAGTAATATAGTATAGTATACTATAGTATATAGTAACATAGTACAGTGTATATAGTATATAGTAATATAGTACAGTGTATATAGTATATAGTAATATAGTATAGTAAACTATAGTATATAGTAATATAGTACAGTGTATATAGTATATAGTAATATAGTACAGTGTATATAGTATATAGTAATATAGTATAGTATACTATAGTATATAGTAATATAGTACAGTGTATATAGTATGTAGTAATATAGTACAGTGTATATAGTATATAGTAATATAGTACAGTGTATATAGTATATAGTAATATAGTATAGTATACTATAGTATATAGTAATATAGTACAGTGTATATAGTATGTAGTAATATAGTACAGTGTATATAGTATATAGTAATATAGTATAGTATACTATAGTATATAGTAATATAGTACAGTGTATATAGTATATAGTAATATAGTACAGTGTATATAGTATATAGTAATATAGTATAGTATACTATAGTATATAGTAACATAGTACAGTGTATATAGTATATAGTAATATAGTACAGTGTATATAGTATATAGTAATATAGTATAGTAAACTATAGTATATAGTAATATAGTACAGTGTATATAGTATATAGTAATATAGTACAGTGTATATAGTATATAGTAATATAGTATAGTATACTATAGTATATAGTAATATAGTACAGTGTATATAGTATGTAGTAATATAGTACAGTGTATATAGTATATAGTAATATAGTACAGTGTATATAGTATATAGTAATATAGTATAGTATACTATAGTATATAGTAATATAGTACAGTGTATATAGTATGTAGTAATATAGTACAGTGTATATAGTATATAGTAATATAGTATAGTATACTATAGTATATAGTAATATAGTACAGTGTATATAGTATGTAGTAATATAGTACAGTGTATATAGTATGTAGTAATATAGTACAGTGTATATAGTATGTAGTAATATAGTACAGTGTATATAGTATATAGTAATATAGTATGGTATACTATAGTATATAGTAATATAGTACAGTGTATATAGTATGTAGTAATATAGTACCGTGTATATAGTATATAGTAATATAGTATAGTATACTATAGTATATAGTAATATAGTACAGTGTATATAGTATATAGTAATATAGTATAGTATACTATAGTATATAGTAATATAGTACAGTGTATATAGTATGTAGTAATATAGTACAGTGTATATAGTATAGTATAATATAGTATAGTATAATATAGTATAGTATAATATAGTATAGTGTTCTACACATTCAGTAGCTACTACAGTCTGTAATAGCCTGTAGAGCACCGTGAACATCAGGACAGATCTCAGAAACTTGCGTATCAAATACGACTGACCTGGTATTAAAGGGTTAATATCACATTGTGTCCACTTCCTTCCCTGCCTGTCTCTGTCTCTGTCTCTGTCTCTGTCTCTGTCTATGTCTATGTCTCTGTCTTTCGTTTACCTCGCTGTCAGTTTCCATGTGCTTGTGTTTGTTTTGGTTTATTAGCTCCTCCTTGTCTCCACCCTGTTGTCACGTTTGTTTTTGTGTTGGTTTGTTTCTTTGTTGTTATTTTCACTGTGGACTTCAATAAGGACACTAGTGAACGTATCCGACCCGCTCACCTGCTTCAGCGTCACAGGTAAACCTAAAGAACCAGAGAGAACTCCTGAAACCTGATGCACCAAATCTGAATCATGTTTATTGAATATGTATATTCAGTTACTGTAACTGGGAATTCTGTGATGCGGAGATCGCTGCTCTGGATCTTCACCCAGTGGCACCAGTGAATAGCTGCACTGCACCACAGCCGCTCACTACCTCAGCAGGTACACATAACATTCCCAACCCAACAGCCGCGCACGGCCTCTGCAGCACCTTCTCCACGTCCATTAACCTTAAAACGACTCCGTCCCGGCGCTCCCATCACCGCCGGCCGTATTCCCGAGACTAGCTCTTGGCGACCGGCCTCCGCTGCGCCGTCGGATTAGGGAATCAGGCTCCGCCGGCATTGCAGTCATGCGCCCGGAACGCTGCGATTCACATTACACAGCAAAATTCCCGACATATCCAGTGTTGCATTATTAACTCCTACAGTGTGAGATCAGCCGGAGACCAGAGAGCCGAGCGCTGCAGCACTGCCGTGTGTCCGTCCTCCACTGTACACCTGCAGTCTCCAGCATCACTACTGTAACAGCCTCACACCGTGTCTCCAGAAACATGACCCAGAAATCTCCACACACAGGTTCCGCGGAGCTCCTCCACAACACACCCTGTCACTCACGGTTCTCTAGTGAAGCCGGCGCCACACAGCACCAAAAACGGGTTCTTACACGTTAGATACCCCAACAACAACACTCTCCTTAACGATGCTTCATTAATTATACGGCTCTGTCTACAACAGACGGAAAGTTCTAGAAAGAACCGCTTAAAACAGTACGTTACATGGAGAACCGGTTCCTCAGGCTGATGGCGAATGTGTTATATATGGTTCTACATATAGAACCTTTTTGAAAATGGACCAGGAAAGGGTTCCGTTACTGTTACACATTAGATACTCTAACAATAGCACATTATTTAATGATGCTTCATCAAGGGTTCTTTAGTGAGGGCAGCGGTTCTTTTTAGAACCACAAGTCAAAGTAATAAATACAACACTGTTCACAACAGATTGTTATATATAATGTTGTTATATTATATATAATATATTGTTATATATTTGAGATATTTAATAGCACACTCTTTAAAGATGGTTCTTCTAGAGTTCTTTAGTGACGATAATGGTTCTAAATGGACAATGAGCACTTAACTAATTATTCACATGGAGTTCTTCAGGTTGATGGAGATTGTCACTCATGGGTTCTCTAGTGAAGCCAGCACCACACAGCACCAAAAACGGGTTCTGCTACCGTTACACGTTAGATACCCCAACAACAACACTCTCTTTAACGATGGTTCATTAATTATACAGCTCTGTCTACAACAGACGGAAAGTTCTAGAAAGAACCGCTTAAAACGGTACGTTACATGGAGAACCGGTTCCTCAGGCTGATGGAGAATGTGTTATATATGGTTCTACATATAGAACCTTTTTGAAAATGGACCAAAAAGGGTTCTGTTGCTGTTACACATTAGATACTCTAACAATAGAACATTCTTTAATGATAATTCATTGAAGGTTCTCTAGTGAAGGAGGCGCCATACAGCTCCAAAAAAGGGTTCTGCTACGGTTACACATTGTTAGATAGTCTAACAATAACACACTCTTTAACGATGGTTCATTAAGGGTTCTCTATGAAGGCCTTGGTTCTTTTTAGAACCATAAGTAAAAGTAATTATACCGCACTGTCTACAATAGACGGAAAGTTCTAGAAAGAACCACTTAAAATGGTACGTTGCATAGAGAACAGGTTCCTCAGGCTGATGGAGAATGTGTTATATATGGTTCTACATATAGAACCTTTTTGAAAATGGACCAGGAAAGGGTTCCGTTACTGTTACACATTGGATACTCTAACAATGGCACATTATTTAATGATGCTTCATCAAGGGTTCTTTAGTGAGGGCAGCGGTTCTTTTTAGAACCACAAGTCAAAGTAATGAATACAACACTGTTCACAACAGATTGTTATATTATATATAATATATTGTTATATATTTGAGATATTTAATAGCACACTCTTTAAAGATGGTTCTTCTAGAGTTCTTAAGTGATGATAATGGTTCTAAATGGAACAATGAACACTAATTAATCACATGGAGTTCTTCAGCCTGATGGAGAATGTATTGTATATGGTTCTATACAGCACCATAAAGGTTCTGCTATTCGTACAAACTTGGCAATAAAACAGTAACACCCTTTAAAAAGATGCTTTGTCAAGGGTTCTTTAGTAAAGACAGTGGTTCTATATAGAGCATTGAACACTGAAAGAACCATTCGAATGGCAAAAGGGTTCTGTGCATTGTGAAAGGGCTATTTAGATTAGTTTAGAATGTGTTGTACATGGTTCTATGGAGAACCAAAAAGAATTGTATAAAGAACCATTAACACTCACGGAATCATTTGAAAGCTTAAAGGATTTTTTGCGTGGAGAACGGGTTCTTCTGTGCTGTACTCGCATAATTGTAGAACCTTTTTGAAAATGGCTCCATATAGCACCAAAATAGGGTTCTGCTACTGTTACACGGGTTCTTCAGACTGATGGAGGAAGTGTTGGGAACTATTCTATATAGCATCAAAAATGGTTCTGCTATTCTTACATACATCATAACAATAACACACAAAGATGGTTCTTCAGAGGTTCTTTAGTAAAGATGAACATTCAAAGAACCATTTGTATGGAGTTTTATAGAGGGTTGAAGGGTTCTACAGATTATCACACAATGTGCTGCAAAGGTTCTAGCACCTATATGAAAATAGTTCTCTACAGAACCAATAATGGTTCTGCTATTGCTACAAACTTGACCTTGTAACATTATCACACTCATACTATAGATGCTTATTCAAGAGCTCTTGGGGAAAGACACTGGTTCTATATAGAACAAAGAACACTCACAGAACCATTTGTATGCTTAAATTGTTCTGCACATGATAAAATGGTTCTTCAGATTGAAGGTGTTGTATAGGTTCTATACAGCACCAAAAGGGGTTCTGCAATTCTCACAATGTTGAGCTTGTCACAACAGTAGAACCCTTTTTGGTATACATAGAACCTATTCAAACCTATTGAATAGAACCTATTGGTATACATAGAACCTATTCAACACCATCAATCTGAAGAACCATCTCACCAGGCAAACGTCCCTTAATGTTCATGGCTCTACACAGAACCACTTTTTTTACAACCCTAGAAGAACCCTCTTGTTTAAAAGTGTGAAAACCTTTTTGTTGCTATAAAGAACCATTTCCAAAGACAATCTATGGAACCACATATAAAACATTCTCCATCAATCTGAAGAACCATTTCACTATAAATATGGTTAACCACAGTCTTTCTTAATGAGTGTGTTATTGTTATGATGCCAAGTTTGTAATAATCGCAGAACCATTTGTGGTAATACATAAAACTATTTCCAAAAAGGTCCTGTATAGAACCAACACAATTTCAATCAACCTGAAGAACTCCATGCAGATGGTTCTTTGAGTGTTTGTTGTTCTATACAGAACCATTGTCTTTACGACCCTGAAAGTATGAACCTTTTTAAGAGTGTGGAACCATTTTCAACACCTTTCATTTGACGTACCTTCTCATCATGCAAACGGTTCCTTGAGTGTTCTATATAGAACCACTCACTTTATAACCCTAGAGAAACTCTATTGTTTAAAAGTGCGGAGCCATTTTAGTGCTGTAAAGATCCACAGTTAAAAATTTGATATATATAGAACCATTTATAAAATATTCTGCATCAGTCTAAAGAACCATCTCACCATGCATACGGTTCTTTAAGCATTCATAGTTTTGTATAGAACCACTTTGTCTTTACAAGCATTCTTTATAAGAGTGTGGAACCTCTTCTGCTGTAAACTTGACCTTGTAACAATACCTCACTCACAGAAAGATGGTTCTTCAAGGGTTGTTTAGAAAAAACAATGGTTCTATATGGAACCATGAACACTCAGTGAAACATCTGTGTGCTTATATGGTTCTCTGCATGGTGAGATGGTACTTTAGATTGATGGTGCTGTATATGGTTCTATATAGGACCAAATGGGTTCTACTATTGCCACAATGTGGAGCTTCTAGATAGAACAATGAACACTCAAAGAACCATGTGCATGGAGTTCTTGATAAAGAATGTGTTGTACAAGGTTCTGGCACGCTTGGCATCGTAACAATAACATCTACTAACAAGGATGGTTCTTCAGAGGTTCTTCAGTAAAGACAGTGATTCTATGTAGAACCATGAACACTTTAAGAACCATTTGCAAGGAGTTCTATAGAAGGTTAAAGGGTTCTTTAGGTTGATTGGGAACGTCATATACGGTTCCATAGCGCACCATAACGAGTTCAGCTATTGTTACAAACTTGACCTTGTACCAATACCACACTCACAGAAAGATGGTTCTTCAAGGGTTCTTTAGAAAGAACCATGAACACCCAATGAAACATTTGTGTGCTTAAATGGTTCTCTGCATGGAGAGATGGTGTTGCATATGGTTCTATGTAGGCCCAAATGGGTTCTACTACTGTCACAATGTGGAGCTTGTCACAATAGCAGAATCCTTTTAAGTGCCATACAGAACCCTTTGCAACACCATCAATCTGAAGAACCATCTCACCATGCAAACGGTTCCTTTAGTGCTCAGGGTTCTACACAGAACCACTGACTTTATAACCCTCGAAGAAGCCTCTTGTTTAAGACCCTTTTAGGACCTTTAGGACATTCTGCATCAATCTGAAGGACCATCTCACCTTGCATATGGTTCTTTAAGCATTCATGGTTCTATTTGGAACCATTGTGCTTATAAAGCATGCTTTATAAGAGTGCGGAACCTTTTCTGCTGCTATGCTGAACCAGACAGAACACGTTCTTCATTTAGACACCAAATGGTTCTCTATAGACCTCACGGCTCATCGCGCTTTACTGAGGAACCCTGAGGAACCATCGAGAGTGATCTCACGCCTGCAGCCCAAAATCAACTTTCAATGTGACACAGAACGACATCCTTATTCACAGCGCAGGCCTGAACACGCTTATAAACAGTTTATAAGAGTCTTATAGGTTTATATAGCAGCTACAGGCTCCTGATGCCTGATATAGAGATAAACACAGGACAGGACAGGACAGGACAGGACAGGACAGGACAGGACACGGCCCAGAAATGACTGCAGCAGCTCTACAGTCCAGGCCAGGCTGAGCGTCCAGCACTGGAGGAATCAATTGCAGCAAGTGCGCGCGCTCAGTGCTGCATGCAGTGCAATGTAATGTAATGTGATGTGATGTGATGTGATGAGAGCGCGTGCTGTTATACATACAGACGCAGAGAGAGAACGCGCCGGACATCAAAGCCTCACCTGAACCTCCAGCCCTGACGATGCGCGCGCGGCTCGGACAGATGGGTGTAGGATGCGGTCCTCAGTGCACCCGGGCTGGACTCCGCTCCGCCTCGCGCCGCATTACAGCCCCGCTGACACAGGCGGACGATCTCAGCCGGGAGGAGCGCAAACAGGGCGATTCCACCCGAAACCAGGCCGATGTCCCGTATTTACTGACCCCGCACACCGTCCGAATCACGCCGATGACACGGAACGTGCGTGTGTGTGTGTGCGCGCGCGCGGTCAGCCTCACTAACGCCGCCGGTCTGTGAGCCTGAATCAGCCTCAGCGCGGCGGAACTGCGGTGGGTTACACTTCCCACCCGTATTCCCGCAAAACCGGCCCTCCTGCTCCGGGATTGGCTGCCCGTGTCCCGCCTCCTGCGCTCTGATTGGGCACTAGCGCTCCACGTCCTGTGCTGGGATTGGTCGGTCGTGTCCAGGCTCCTGTATTAGGATTGGATAACTGTTGGTGAGTGCAGTCCCGCCTCCCGTGCACTGATTGGCTGCAGGTCAAGAACGCTGTATTTATGCCATTGTTTCAAAGAGGTCATTATTAACACATTATTAATTTAAATAATTAATAATAATTTAACAGATGTTAAAAAAGGAACACATAGCCCGGATATGAAAATGTATGTACATTCACACAGAATTTAATAGAATAGAATAGAACAGAAAAGAATAGAACAGAGCAGAACAGAATAGAATAGAACAGAACATAGCAGAACAGAATAGAACAGAATAGAACAGAATAGAAAAGAACAGAATATAACATAATAGGACAGAATAAAAAAGAAAAAAACAGAATAGAACAGAACAGAATAGAACAGAACAGAATAGAACAGAATAGAACAGAATAGAACAGAAAAGAGCAGAGCAGAACAGAACAGAACAGAACAGAATAAAATAGAATAGAATAGAACAGAACAGAATAGAACAGAGCAGAACAGAACAGAATACAACAGAACAGAACGGAATAGAATAGAACAGAGCAGAACAGAACAGAACAGAACAGAACAGAACAGAACAGAACAGAATAGAAAAGAATAGAACAGAATAGAACAGAAAAGAGCAGAGCAGAACAGAACAGAACAGAACAGAATAAAATAGAATAGAATAGAACAGAACAGAATAGAACAGAGCAGAACAGAACAGAATACAACAGAACAGAACGGAATAGAATAGAACAGAGCAGAACAGAACATAACAGAACAGAATATAAAATAATAGAAAAGAACAGAATAGAACAGAATAGAATAGAATAGAATAAAATAGAATAGAATAGAACAGAATAGAACAGAACAGAACACGACAGAACAGAACAGAACAGAATACAACAGAACAAAACAGAACAGAAAAGAACAGATAGAACAGAGCAGAACAGAACAGAACAGAACAGAACAGAACAGAATAGAAAAGAACAGAACAAAATAGAACAGAATAGAAAAGAGCAGAATAGAACAGAATAGAACAGAATAGAAAAGAACAGAACAGAACAGAACAGAAAAAATTTGATATACATAGAACCATTTATAAAATATTCTGCATCAGTCTAAAGAACCATCTCACCATGCATACGGTTCTTTAAGCATTCATAGTTTTGTATAGAACCACTTTGTCTTTACAAGCATTCTTTATAAGAGTGCGGAACCTCTTCTGCTGTAAACTTGACCTTGTAACAATACCTCACTCACAGAAAGATGGTTCTTCAAGGGTTGTTTAGAAAAAACAATGGTTCTATATGGAACCATGAACACTCAGTGAAACATCTGTGTGCTTATATGGTTCTCTGCATGGTGAGATGGTACTTTAGATTGATGGTGCTGTATATGGTTCTATATAGGACCAAATGGGTTCTACTATTGTCACAATGTGGAGCTTCTAGATAGAACAATGAACACTCAAAGAACCATGTGCATGGAGTTCTTGATAAAGAATGTGTTGTACAAGGTTCTGGCACGCTTGGCATCGTAACAATAACATCTACTAACAAGGATGGTTCTTCAGAGGTTCTTCAGTAAAGACAGTGATTCTATGTAGAACCATGAACACTTTAAGAACCATTTGCAAGGAGTTCTATAGAAGGTTAAAGGGTTCTTTAGGTTGATTGGGAACGTCATATACGGTTCCATAGCGCACCATAACGAGTTCAGAATATAAAATAATAGAAAAGAACAGAATAGAATAGAATAGAATAAAATAGAATAGAATAGAACAGAATAGAACAGAACAGAACACGACAGAACAGAACAGAACAGAATACAACAGAACAAAACAGAACAGAAAAGAACAGATAGAACAGAGCAGAACAGAACAGAACAGAACAGAACAGAATAGAAAAGAACAGAACAAAATAGAACAGAATAGAAAAGAGCAGAATAGAACAGAATAGAAAAGAACAGAAAAGAACAGAATAGAACAGAATAGAAAAGAACAGAACAGAACAGAACAGAACAGAATAGAACAGAATAGAACATGACAGAACAGAACAGAACAGAACAGAATAGAACAGAACAGAACAGAACAGAACAGAAAAGAACAGAAAAGAACGGAACAGAACGGAATAGAACGGAACAGAATAGAACAGAACAGAAAAGAACAGAACAGAATAAATTAGAATAGAATAGAACAGAACAGAATAGAATAGAACAGAGCAGAACAGAACAGAACAGAACAGAACAGAATAAAATAGAATAGAACAGAACAGAACAGAATAGAATAGAACAGAACAGAACAGAACAGAACAGAACAGAATAGAATAGAATAGAACAGAACATAACAGAACAGAATATAAAATAATAGAAAAGAACAGAATAGAACAGAATAGAACAGAACAGAACAGAACAGAACAGAACAGAACAGAACAGAACAGAACAGAATAGAACAGAACATAACAGAACAAAATATAAAATAATAGAAAAGAACAGAATAGAACAGAATAGAATAGAATAGAATAGAACAGAATAGAACAGAACAGAACACGACAGAACAGAACAGAACAGAATACAACAGAACAAAACAGAACAGAAAAGAACAGATAGAACAGAGCAGAACAGAACAGAACAGAACAAAATAGAACAGAATAGAAAAGAACAGAATAAAATAGAATAGAACAGAATAGAAAAGAATAGAAAAGAGCAGAATAGAAAAAAATAGAAAAGAACAGAAAAGAACAGAATAGAACAGAATAGAAAAGAACAGAACAGAACAGAACAGAATAGAACAGAATAGAACATGACAGAACAGAACAGAACAGAACAGAATAGAACAGAACAGAACAGAACAGAAAAGAACAGAAAAGAACGGAACAGAACGGAATAGAACGGAACAGAATAGAACAGAACAGAAAAGAACAGAACAGAACAGAATAAATTAGAATAGAATAGAACAGAACAGAATAGAATAGAACAGAGCAGAACAGAACAGAATACAACAGAACAGAACGGAATAGAATAGAACAGAGCAGAACAGAACAGAACAGAACAGAATAAAATAGAATAGAACAGAACAGAACAGAATAGAATAGAACAGAACAGAACAGAACAGAACAGAACAGAACAGAACAGAATAAAATAGAACAGAACAGAACAGAATAGAATAGAACAGAACAGAACAGAACAGAACAGAACAGAACAGAACAGAATAGAAAATAATAGAAAAGAACAGAATAGAACAGAATAGAATAGAATAGAATAGAACAGAACAGAACAGAACACGACAGAACAGAACAGAACAGAATACAACAGAACAAAACAGAACAGAAAATAACAGATAGAACAGAGCAGAACAGAACAGAACAGAACAGAAAAAAATAGAACAGAATAGAAAAGAACAGAATAAAATAGAATAGAACAGAATAGAAAAGAACAGAATAGAACAGAATAGAAAAGAACAGAAAAGAACAGAATAGAACAGAATAGAAAAGAACAGAACAGAACAGAATATGACAGAACAGAACAGAATAGAACAGAACAGAACAGAACAGAAAAGAACAGAACAGAAAAGAACAGAAAAGAACAGAACAGAATAAAATAGAATAGAATAGAACGGAATAGAATGGAACAGAATAGAACAGAACAGAAAAGAACAGAACAGAACAGAATACAACAGAACAGAACAGAATCGAATAGAACAGAGCAGAACAGAACAGAACAGATCAGAATAGAAAATAATAGAAAAGAACAGAATAGAACAGAATAGAACAGAATAGAATAGAATAAAATAGAACAGAATAGAACAGAATAGAACAGAATAGAATAGAATAAAATAGTATAGAATAGAACAGAATAGAACAGAACAGAACACGACAGAACAGAACAGAACAGAACAGAACAGAACACAACAGAACAAAACAGAACAGAACAAAACAGAACAGAAAAGAACAGAATAGAATAGAACAGAGCAGAGCAGAACAGAACAGAACAGAACAGAACAGAACAGAACAGTATAGAACAGAATAGAAAAGAACAGAATAAAATAGAATCGAATAGAACAGAATAGAACAGAATAGAAAAGAATAGAAAAGAACAGAATAGAACATAATAGAACAGAATAGAAAAGAACAGAAAAGAACAGAATAGAACAGAATAGAACAGAATAGAATAGAATAAAATAGAACAGAATAGAACAGAATAGAATAGAATAAAATAGTATAGAATAGAACAGAATAGAACAGAACAGAACACGACAGAACAGAACAGAACAGAACAGAACAGAACACAACAGAACAAAACACAACAGAACAAAACAGAACAGAAAAGAACAGAATAGAATAGAACAGAGCAGAGCAGAGCAGAACAGAACAGAACAGAACAGAACAGTATAGAACAGAATAGAAAAGAACAGAATAAAATAGAATCGAATAGAACAGAATAGAACAGAATAGAAAAGAATAGAAAAGAACAGAATAGAACATAATAGAACAGAATAGAAAAGAACAGAAAAGAACAGAATAGAACAGAATAGAACAGAATAGAATAGAATAAAATAGAACAGAATAGAACAGAATAGAACAGAATAGAATAGAATAAAATAGTATAGAATAGAACAGAATAGAACAGAACAGAACACGACAGAACAGAACAGAACAGAACAGAATACAACAGAACAAAACAGAACAGAACAAAACAGAACAGAAAAGAACAGAATAGAATAGAACAGAGCAGAGCAGAACAGAACAGAACAGAACAGAACAGAACAGTATAGAACAGAATAGAAAAGAACAGAATAAAATAGAATCGAATAGAACAGAATAGAACAGAATAGAAAAGAATAGAAAAGAACAGAATAGAACATAATAGAACAGAATAGAAAAGAACAGAAAAGAACAGAATAGAACAGAGCAGAACAGAATAGAACAGAATAGAATAGAACATGACAGAACAGAACAGAACAGAACAGAACAGAACAGAACAGAACAGAAAAGAACAGAAAAAACAGAACAGAATAAAATAGAATAGAATAGAATAAAACACAGCAGAACAGAATAGAACAGAACAGAACGGAACAGAATAGAACAGAATAGAAAAGAACAGAATAGAATAGAATAGAATAGAATAGAATAGAACAGAACAGAATAGAACAGAAAAGAACAGAAAAGAACAGAACAGAACAGAACAAAATAGAAAAGAACAGAATACAATAGAATAGAATAGAATAGAACAGAACAGAACAGAACAGAACAGAACAGAATAGAATAGAACAGAGCAGAACAGAACAGAGCAGAACAGAACATAATAGAACAGAATAAAATAGAAGAATAGAACAGAATAGAACAGAACAGAATAGAACAGAACAGAATAGAATAGAACAGAGCAGAACAGAACAGAACAGAATAGAACAGAATAGAAAAGAATAGAAAAGAACAGAATAGAACAGAATAGAATAGAATAGAACAGAATAGAACACGACAGAACAGAACAGAACAGAATACAACAGAACAGAACAGAAGAGAACAGAAAAGAACAGAATAGAATAGAACAGAGCAGAACAGAACAGAACAGAACAGAGCAGACCAGAACAGAACAGAGTAGAACAGAATAGAAAAGAACAGAACAGAATAAAATAGAATAGAATAGAATAGAATAGAACAGAATAGAACAGAATAGAAAAGAATAGAAAAGAACAGAATAGAACAGAATAGAACAGAATAGAATAGAACAGAGCAGAACAGAATAGAACAGAATAGAAAAGAACAGAAAAGAACAGAATAGAACAGAATAGAACAGAATAGAAAAGAACAGAATAGAACAGAATAGAACAGAATAGAATAGAACATGACAGAACAGAACAGAACAGAACAGAACAGAATAGAACAGAACAGAACGGAACAGAAAAGAACAGAAAAGAACAGAACAGAATAAAATAGAATAGAATAGAATATAACAGAACAGAATAGTACAGAACAGGACGGAACAGAATAGAACAGAATAGAAAAGAACAGAATAGAATAGAATAGAATAGAATAGAATAGAATAGAATAGAAATGAACAGAAAAGAACAGAACTGAACAGAATAGAACAAAATAGAAAAGAACAGAATAGAACAGAATAGAATAGAACAGGGCAGAACAGAACAGAATAGAACAAAATAGAAAAGAATAGAATAGAATAGAACAGAATAGAACAGAATAGAACAGAACAGAACAGAATAGAACAAAATAGAACAGAACAGAATAGAGTAGAACAGAGCAGAACAGAATAGAATAGAATAGAATAGAACTGGACAGAACAGAACAGAATAGAACAGAATAGAAAAGAACAGAATAGAACAAAACAGAATAGACCAGAATAGAATAGAATAAAATAGAATAGAATAGAATAGAATAGAACAGAACAGAATAGACCAGAATAGAAAAGAACAGAATAGAACAAAACAGAATAGACCAGAATAGAATATAATAAAATAGAACAGAACAAAATAAAGATAGAATGTGATAGAGTAGAGTAGAGTAGAGTAGAGTAGAATAGAATAGAGATAGAACAGAGTAGTCTTGTACAGTAGAGTAAAAAAAGAATGGGTTAGAGTATAGTGTAGAGTAGACCAGAGATAAATAGAGTAAAATAGAACAGAAAAGAGTAGAATACAGTAGAATAGAGAAAGAACAGTGTATAGTCAAGTACAGTCAGATAGAATAGAATAGAGATAAAACAGAGTAGAGTGTACAGTAGAGTACAGTACAGTATGATAGAATAGAATAGAGATAAAACAGAGTAGAGTGTACAGTAGAGTACAGTACAGTATGATAGAATAGAATAGAGATAAAACAGAGTAGAGTAGTGTACAGTAGAGTACAGTACAGTAGGATAGAATAGAATAGAGATAAAACAGAGTAGAGTGTACAGTAGAGTACAGTACAGTATGATAGAATAGAATAGAGATAAAACAGAGTAGAGTAGTGTACAGTAGAGTACAGTACAGCAGGATAGAATAGAATAGAGATAAAACAGAGTAGAGTGTACAGTAGAGTACAGTACAGTATGATAGAATAGAATAGAGATAAAACAGAGTAGAGTAGTGTACAGTAGAGTACAGTACAGTATGATAGAATAGAATAGAGATAAAACAGAGTAGAGTGTACAGTAGAGTACAGTACAGTAGGATAGAATGGAATAGAACAGAATAGTCAAGTACAGTGGTTCTAGAGTAGAATAGAACAGAGTATATTAGAGTACAGCAGATTAAATAGAATAGATTGATATAAAGTATAATATTATATAATATATAATAACTGATTAGTTAAAATAGAATTGGATGTTATAATGTGGAGTTTTGGTTTCAGTAATTACAAACTTAAGTTAAAAGATAAAAACAGTGTATGTGAGATTACAGTGCTTATAAAAGTGTGAATTTAGTGGTTCTGGGCAGGAACAGCGCCCCCTGGTAACACAATGTAAAGGCTCTGAGCAGAGAAGTCATCTTAAATGTAGTTAATAAATGTAATATTTTGAGAAAGAAAGAATAAAATATTATTAAACTATTTTTTTTTTTACTTGTTAGGCAATTTTACTGAGTGAAATTATCTGCAATTAGTTTTGTTTATTTTAGTATTAATATGAAATAATAATGAGATAATTTAGTATGAGTAGTGACATGATGTGCGAGTGATATAATCATGTTATATATCATGTTAAGTATTTCTGTATATGACCTGCTGAACATTTAATCTCTCTCTTTTTGTTTCTCTGCAGTTTATTTTTCTTCTCAACACTCAAACCGTCCTCCTCTCCATCACATACATTACCAGTTAATTACTTTGTTCATACTCGTCTGTCTTCACACAGTTCTGTCCTCACAAATCAACTAGGAATAGTTTATTATAAATATAAATATATGTATTATTATAAATATAACTATTATTATTATAACCATAACTGATTTTAACCATAATTAAAATCAATAATCAATACACTCGCAAATTCCAGCTACGTTTATATTGTAATTGATTATTTAACAGTGGGGCCCTTGGCTCCTGGTGTGCCCAGTGAAGAGGCCAACACTGGATTTACGTTTATAGACGCAGGACTTTTATTTTATAAACTTTCAATCTAAAAGTCACAGATAGGATTTAAACTTGCAGTACAGGAGGTTTTATTTTTCCTCACACTATTAAACTAAAGAAATATAAACTTTAGTGTGTGACGTGTTTAATGTGTGTTTAATGAGATTTTTATGTTATAAACTCGTTCGTTTTTGTTTCTCTCCGCGATGTTCCGCTGTGAACCCCGATTGCTACGGTGACGTGAGTGATCTCCGGGAGGCCAATCGGCGACATGCTTGTCAGTCTAGCCAATCGCAGCGCACAGGGGGCGGGGATAACTGGCGGTTACAGGGGCGGTCCGAGAAGTTCGATTCGGTTCACAAAACCGATTCTTCTAAACGAACCGATTCATTGAATCGAACGTCTAATGTACCGATTCCGTTTTGTTCTAAGGAGTAAAAACGCGGGTAAAGTTGTTTTTAATGATAATATTAACAACAATAACGTGTTATTATAGTTACTACAAGTAGCAGCAGCAGTACTATTAGTATTAGTATTATTTATGTATTAAAAATAATAATATTCTTAGTACCTTGCATACATTAAGTGCAGTGTAAAGTGAATGAGTTCATTAAGGCAAGAATATATTATAACAAACAGACTCCGCTCCTTTGTTTATGTATGGCAAACAAATATTTGAACCCTCGGTTTTGTACATTTTATTGCACAACTACTAATTATTTAACACATCAGGGATAAGATAAAACACAAAATGCGATCTGTGCAAAAATAATAGTATGTTTATATTTTATATTATGAAGAAAAAACTAAAAATTAATTCCTACATATCTGAGTAGGGAGATTTTTTTCTTTTATGATTTTATGAAGCTACGTTGTTAAAGATTGAATTTCAATTATGTTTTTTTTCATCTTAACCAGCAGATATTGCAAAAAAAATAAAAAAGTTCGATTCACTTGGTTGTGAATCGCCTCACCTTGTTTACAGAAAAGATCCGGTTGTGATGAGCCGATTCAAAGACTCGTTCATCCATAGTCGGACATCCGTATGTAAGTGAGGAGCCGAGTGAGGCTGTGCAGACTGGAACCTTCAGCTTTCGCCCTGCAGACCCTCAGCCGGACAGACAGACAGACAGACAGACCCTCAGCCGGACAGACAGACAGACAGACAGTCAGACAGACAGACAGTCAGACAGACAGACATGGCTGATACGATTAAAAACGTGGCGATATTTGGCTCCACCGGAATGACCGGAGCGGTGACCTTACCGATCGCCGCTGCTGCAGGTGAGAGACGGACACAGCGGGTTAAAGAGCCAGTACTGTCCAGCACTGGTCACTCTGGGTCACACTTGTGTAGAGTCATATACTGACATTCTGGATCTGAAGGCTTATTTGTAACTGAAGCAGCACTTTTTACAGCTCTAGTAAACAATAACATCACTGCTTTATTAACTTAATATAAGATGAAGGGGAACTCCACCCAAAAAGTGTGCATAACTAAACAGTTAAGATGTAAACAGAGTGGGTTCTGTGTGGAACTCTCTGTTCTAGATACATTCAGAGCTGTTCACAGTGGAGGTGAATGGAACCAGACGTCCACCTCTAAAAGCTCCTCACAGAAAGTTCTTACAGTAGATGTTATAAATACACTGTCTGATTCTGAGACTCTGTTTATGATAGTTTAGAGAAGATCTCAGTCTTAAACTCCATTCATGGTGGAGGGATACATGCAGGACGCTGTGAGGTTAACATAGTCCCCAAAGAAAACCTAGTATTTTCAGATCTTCCACATTTTACCATCAACATCCAGATAAGCAGATAAGACATGTGTAGTTTCACTGGAGGGTTTGATAGTAAATACAATGTAGACCCATGGTTACCATCACCACCAGTGTAAATAACATCTGAACCATGTCACATGTAAACCCACGTAGAATCTCTCTGTTTACATCTAAAATTCTCATTTATAAAAATGGGTGGATTTCCCCTTTAACTAGTGTTACGGTTTTGATGTGTTATGGAAACTCAGGAGGCTCAAAAATCATGTCTGGGTTAAACAGCTTTCCTGAACTAACATAAGAACTCACACTGGAATAACGAGTGGGCTTAAACTGGTATAGGCACAGAGACCAGTGCTGGTATACAGAGTCTTATAGTGAAAATATCTAAACTACCAGTAAGTCATGCTGAGCTGGAGACTCATGCTGGGACCAGCAGTCGTATATCCCAGTATTGTTTATGACTCTTTACTACTTACTTTAGTTAATATGGTCGTTAAGAGATGTGCTAATACAGTCATACTGGTATAAAACCTGTACTGGCATACAGTTTAAGCGCCAGCTGGGATGTAGTTAACATACTGGGAGCCATACTGGGATAAAATAATCAATAAAATATTAGAATAATAACTGTTTGTGGTATAAGTAAGCACTGAGGGAGGCCGGTTGGTAACCCGAGCAGCAGTTACTGTAGTAATGAACCCTCAGGTGAGACACCAGGCAGGACTGGGAATCCATATATCCCAACACTGCAGTGTTACTGTAAACTAATTAGAGTGAATTAAACTCTGAGCGCGCTCAGACTGCACCGTCAGCAGCACTGTTCTGAAATATAACCTGGTGTTATTTAATCTGCTGAACAGTCAGAAGCGAGTTCCCTCTTTTTCCCGCCTGTCGTTGATCGCTGGGATCATGAGGCGGTAGTGAAAGTGGCCAGTCATGTTGACGGTGGTGTTTGTGCTGAGTCATGGTGCACTAGTGTACACTGCTGAGTCACAGATAAGGGCCAACGTTCAAATCGCTGTTTATCTGCGTGCGACAGGGAGGGCGGGGCTTATAGTAGCTCAGAATACGAAGTACACTGACACATACTCGCTCTGACTAACCTGGACGTTTAACAATAGAAGCTTTACTGAGCTCCGGTACATCATCCCTGTCCAATAACAAGAGGCAAATCCAAAATAGTAACTTTACAGGAGAGACCAAAAACTGTCCTTACTTTCAATACAAGTCAATGGAACCAGAATTCTTCCCAAGCAGTTTTGGAGCATTTCTATTGGTCCATTCATCATGAAATTATCACACAAGGTAGACGGCAGCTGTCGTGTTTTAATGGAGTGGGAAAATAAAAATCAAGAAAAATAGAGGTGGCATCACCTGTTCAAAGAAAATCATATATATGGCTGATACGATTAAAAAGATGGCGATATTTGGCTCCACCGGAACGACCGGAGTGGTGACCTTACCGATCGCCGCTGCTGCAGGTGAGAGAGCACTGTCCAGCACTGGTCACTCTGGGTCACACTTGTGTAGAGTCATATACTGACATTCTGGATCTGAAGGCTTATTCGTAACTGAAGCAGCACCTTTTACAGCTCTAGTAAACAATAACATCACTGCTTTATTAACTTAATATAAGATGAAGGGGAACTCCACCCAAATACGTGTGCATAACTAAACAGTTAAACTGTAAACAGAGCCATTCAGAGAGGTTCTGTGTGAAACTCTGTTCTAGATACAGTCAGATCTGTTCACAGTGGAGGTGAATGGAACCAGACGTCCACCTCTAGAAGCTAGAGTAGATGTTATAAATACACTGTCTGATTCTGAGACGCTGTTTATGATAGTTTAAAGAAGATCTCAGTCTTAAACTCCATTCATGGTGGAGGGATACATGCAGGACGCTGTGAGGTTCAAATAGTCCCCAAAGAAAACCTAGTATTTTCAGATCTTCCACATTTTACCATCAACATCCAGATAAACTCAGAAGACACGTGTAGCTCCACTGTGGGTTTGGTTATATATATATATATATATATATAAACACACACACAGATGTATGTATATATATATATATGGTCTCTTTAGTATCAGATACTGAATAATTCATAGCAGCTGAACTCTAAGAACCTTATTTCCTGTGGGTCCAGGTTATAACGTCACGGTGTTGGTGAGGGACCCGTCCAGACTGCCTGCTGACCACAAGGCCTCCAGAGTGGTGGTGGGAGACGTTCTGAATAAGGAGGACGTGAAGAAGACGCTAGAGGGTCAGGATGCGGTCATCATCATCCTGGGCACCAGGAACGACCTCAGTGAGTGCCGGTCAGAGATCTGGACTGGAGCGTCAAGCTTCTGCCACGTTCATCTGAACTGTTTCATTCTGTCTGCAGGTCCCACCACTATGATGTCTGAGGGAACCCGGAACATCCTGGAGGCCATGAAGGCTCGCGGCATCCGCAAGGTCGTCGCCTGCATGTCCGGTACGACTGTTTAAACCAACATGACGCAGAGACCAGGTTCACGACACACTCGTTACACGTTTCAGATCTGGCTGCGTATTATATCTTATTTTAATTCAGATTATTTCAATTCATTTTTCATCTCCAGCCATTAAACCCTGCTCATTAAATATCATTAAAATATGTAGAAATAAACTGAAAAAATCAGTGAAAAGTAAAAAAAACTCTTATTTTGAAAAGGTAGCTGATATCTTGTGAGCTAGAGTCCAGACATTTTATATTATTATTATTGTTATTATTTATTATTAAAATTTTATTATTATTATCATTATTTTGAATCTCAGTCACCGTCCGTTGGCCATGCCCCCAGCCTTCCAGGGAACAGAATATACACATATATACATACGTATATACACGCATATATATATATATACATCCCCCCCCCCAACACCCCCCCCCCCCCCCCCCCCCCCCCACACCACTGTATTAATAGATTAATACGGCCCACCTGGATAAATAACAAACACAAACAAACACGGACATACACATACACACGTAAGTAGACACAGAGGAACGTTAACACATGTACATAAACAGGTTTACAGGTGAGATCTGCATGATGTTAGTGAGTTATTAGAAGTTAGTTTCAGTGAAAGAGGGTTGTTTTGAAGCTGAAGCAGGTTTTGAGAACTACACACAATACTGGACCTCCTCGAGTCGAGGACAGGAAACGGTTAAATTAACACACCGATAGACTTAAAAGTACCTTATTTTGAGTTTTTGTTCTTTGTATTTATTATAATGTTTTTTTTCTGAGCTAATAATTTATTAAATCATTAAATTATTAAATTAAGTAAATTGGAAGAAATTAAAATAACATGACTGTAAGACACTGTTGCTGTTTATATAAAAGCTGTTCTATAAAGAAGCTTTATTATTATTATTGTTGTTGTTGTTGTTGTTGTTGTTGTTGTAATAAATCTGGGTTTGTCCTGTGTTAGCCTTTCTGCTGTGGGACAGGGCTAAAGTGCCCCCCCGCCTGGTCCCCGTCACTGAAGACCATGACCGGATGTACACGGTGCTGAAGGAGTCCGGGCTGGACTATGTGGCCTGCATGCCCCCCCACATCGCCGGTAACCACACTGACCTGCACTGACCCTCACAACTTCATATTCACAGACTGCCTATTGGACCTTTCCAGTACAACTCTGAGCAAATCTCAGCTTCATCCTCAGCGTCCTGTACAAAACGGTTCTCCTCTCTGAGGAACATTTCACATTTCATATCCAAAAATAGGGGCGGACAAAAATTTGGCCAAAAAAGCCACATTTTAACTAGAAATTTAAATATTTGAATGAATTTAAAGTTGGCTTGAAAAAGTCCGCTGATAATAATGAAAATTTAGTTTATGAACTGTTTGATCGCTGGATGTCCCAGGTGGTTGCTCTGCAGTTAATGCACCGACACCTTAAATTCCCTGCCACCTTAAAAGCACTGCTGCCTTAAATTCCATGTCATCTTAAATTTAACTGCCACCCTTAACTCGACTTCCACCTTATCTACTTTTTTGGTTCTAGCTCGAAAGCTGTGGGATGAGGAACATTTTATATTTTGAGCAATAATAATAATAATAATAATAATAATAATAATAATAATAATAATAATAATAATAATAATAATAATAATAATAATAATAATAATAATAATAACAACAACGTAATAAAAACAGCATGTTGGCTTTTTCAAGCCAACTTAAAGTAGTGGTGAAGTTTCAGCCGCACATCCCCCCACCATAGTAATAGATTAATACGGCCCACCCACATATATAACAGCTATTGGCAACATAATCAAAAGCAAATATACACTGACAGACACACATACCTACATAAGTTAAAACAGGTAAAAGAAGTTAGTATTAGTGAAACAGAGATATATCGTAGCTGAAGCAGGTTTTGATTATAACCACTCGTAAACTGGACCTCAAGGACAGGAAACACTTAAATGACCAAACCAATAGATATAAAAACCTCTGTTTGTGTTTTCGTTACTTGTATATACAAAACAGTTTATAAGCCAAAGCAGTTATTTTAAAATTTCACAACAATAACATTCAATGCGTAGTTTCCTTGCTAGTTAGCATGTTGGGCTAGGTGGCTATGTTTGTATTGTATATGTGTATGTATGTCTGCTAGTTTGCATGGTTAGCTGATTAGCACACACAGGCTATGCGGCTATAAAGGAATGTACGGAGGATTATAAGAGGTGATGAGAATGTACTGACAATGTTGCCACCATGTTCTTACAATGTTGTCAGATAACTTTGTTACAACTTTCTGAAGAATTACATTTCAACGTTGTGACAACGTTGTGCGTCTGCAGGGATTAGCCTGATAGCTTACTAGCCAAATACGTCCCTGATTGACTCTATTTTGGGGGAAAACCTTGTAAATCGGATGGTTTTTGTTTCTCTGTAGACCTGAACGTGGTCTGAGTGTTGACTGCAGCAGGTGGTGGTGTTGTTAGGTGAGCTGTGGTGTGAATAATATCCGTCTCCTCCACAGATAACCACCCTCTGACGGAGAAGTACACCGTAACCGAGAACATGCTGAAAGGAAGAGTCATCTCCAAATTCGATCTCGGACACTTCTTCGTAAAGTGCCTGTCCACCTCCGAGTGGGACGGAAAGACGGTGGGGGTCTCCGGGGAGTATAGCTAAACCAACTGGACCAGACGTGAACGGCCTGTTTTTAACGAGACGCTAACGTTTATTTACATCACCTGAAACTTTATAGCTTTATAACTTACACTATGATCCCAATATCACTAATAATAGTAAACAAACTTCACAATCATACTTTTATATACAGAAGACTTAAATTGGAGATATTTTGGAAATGTGCCTTATTCTATTGTCTTTTCATATTAAAGTACAGTTTGAAAGCAGGAGTTGTCGTCATTGTTGGTTTGGTGAATTTTATATTAATTTTAATGTTGATCATTTTAGTAGTGCGAGCAGCTACACTACTGAAAACTGCACTGAGAACTACAGTAGTGATACAGTAGAGACCTTCACTATAATCTACATTAAACCACAAACCTTTATTTAATCTATAATTTTATAATAATATAACAGTTTTTGAGAAATGCCAAAAAGTGATTTGACGTGTAAATTATACATGATATTAAACTTGACGCAAGATGAACTGGGTTCACGTCAAATCATTTCTTTGCATTTCCCAAGAACTGTTATCCGTTCAGCTATTAAACAGATTTTAATTTAAAACCATTAATAATCTTACTTTAATAAAAATTTTTATCAAACTTTTTAAATATTATATTAAAGAAGGAAATTCTGGCAAATCATGACTTTATTTTCATGAGTTATGACCAAATACAGGTGATACTTGAAATGTCAGTTTTGTAAATTAATCATGAGTTTGTTTATAGAGCGCCGTGCGTACACTGCGTTCACTCTGAGAACTTAACAAGGGAGAAAATACTAAGATGATACAATTAAAAAATTAAATGGATAGAGAAAAATAGAAACTGATAAACCATGACTGTAGTAATAGATTTAAAATAAGAAATTTAACATTAAATAAAAATATATTTAAAAAAAAGGATTATATCTAGTACCGGGTTCTCCTGATTTAGTCTGGTTCCAATATCAGTACAATATCTAAAATATCTTCTCTTTGTTCAGTCTTTATCTTAGCCTGGACTGACTAACTAACTAGATCAAATACATCAGATACATCAAAGAGATTTAATGATTAAATAATGATATTGAGTGAACTAGATTCATATTATTATTATTATTGTTATTATTATTATTAGTATTATTATTATTATTAATGTGGTATTATAGTAAAAAAAAGTAAAAAGTTGGGATATATATATATATATATATATACACATACACACACACACACACACACACACACACACACACACATATATATATATATATATATATATATATATATATATATATATATATATATATATATATATATATATTTATATATATATATATGTATGTATGTGTGTGTGTGTGTGTGTGTGTGTGTGTGTGTGTGTGTGTGTGTTTGTGTGTTTGTGTGTACTAGTTGGTTGCTGGTATGTTGCTAGGCAGTTGCTATACTATCCCTGGTGGTTACATCAGCCTAAACTACATCACACTGTAAACTACATCCGCCTATAATAGCACCCTGATATGATATTAACTCTGATAATGAGATTCTCTTATTTACTTTTTCATATTAATATTAATACTTTAATTTATCATAATTATGAAAATGAAAATCATTAACGATATTAAACAATAACAGTGAGTAACTCTGATCACTATGAGACACTAATTCGTAACCATAAAATACTACGTGCTCTGTGTTTATTAACTACACCAGTAGCGGTTCCAGCGGACTACATTAGTCTATACTACATTACCCAGAAGCCCCCGCGCGGCGTTTCCGGGTAAGGCTTGAATAGCGGGCGGGAAATCAGCTCTGAGGTAAATCAGTTCAGTTCGTCTGAGCTCCGCGGATTCTTCACCGCTTACAGACTTTAACACACACTGGAGCTCATTTAGCGGATTCCTGAGGACACAAACAGACCTTACAGGTGAGTGACAGTAGATACTGGTAGTTTTTACAGTTCTAGATAGCTGGAGAGTTATCTAGCTTACGGGTGAGGTAAAGCTCTACGAGCGGGCTAAAGCTAACTTAGCCAACCGGCTAACTCAACCACAGCAAAATTCAGAGCTGGCTTTTAAAGTTTAATGTCCTGCAGCGCTTTAACATACTACTAATATTTCTTAAACTGGCCTGGAGTTCATTTATGTAGTTTAGTGTGACCGCTAAATCTCTAAAACAGTGAAGTCACTCTCTCAATGAAGTAGGTAAAAAGTTTATAGACTTATAAACTTAGAGTTTAAGGTTATTTTGCTTTTTAAACCGAGTAATGTCGCTAAAGTTACTTCTGTCTTCCATAAAACACTTTAACTGGTATAACTAATTCTATTAAACCTCTTTAACTAGTTATCTGTTTTCCCTCCTTCGGTCTCCTCCAGTTCCCTCCAACTGGCTAACTCCGCCTCACTCCTGTACAGCAACCTCCTACTTAAAGTGGGGGTCCACCAATATTCCAGCATTTTAAATGGTTTAGATGTAAACATAGTCTTTCATAGTGGTTCGGTGTGAAACTCTGTTCTAGATCCAGTCAGAACAGTTCTCTGTGGAGGTGAATAGAACCAGACGTCCACCTCTAAAAGCTCCTCACAGAAAGTTCTTACAGTAGATGTTATAAATACACTGTCTGATTCTGAGACGCTGTTTATGATAGTTTAGAGAAGATCTCAGTCTTAAACTCCATTCTTGGTGGAGGGATACATGCAGGACGCTGTGAGGTTCAAATAGTCCCCAAAGAAAACCTAGTATTTTCAGATCTTCCACATTTTACCATCAACTTCATATAAACTCAGAAGACACGTGTAGCTTCACTGGTGGGTTTCATTGTAAATACAATGTGTAGATTTGTGTTGTAGACATGGAGACCCCTGGTGACCATCACCACCACTGTAAACTACATCTGAACCACTTCACACCAAATCACTCTGAATCTTTTCGTTTACACTTTAAATACTCAATTATGAAGCTTTTATTTTGGTTCTGTGTTTTGGACCCCTCTAAATGATGATTGACAGCTCTACCATTACATTACATTTTAAT
The DNA here is from genome assembly GCA_021613375.1 of Megaleporinus macrocephalus. NCBI lineage: Eukaryota > Metazoa > Chordata > Actinopteri > Characiformes > Anostomidae > Megaleporinus > Megaleporinus macrocephalus. The sequence continues at coordinate 47,944,076 of CM038711.1, forward strand.
AATCAGTAGATTTCCTCCTAAAATGATAACCAGAGAGGTTAAATTGATCACTGTAGTCTACCAATATACATATTATTTTCGGGGCCAGTTATTAGTAACCAGGGACCCCAGTATTTGAAGCTGAGAATTATTTACCATAAATGTGGTGTTTGTAGATTAGCTCATAACTTGGATGAAAGTGGATCTGTTTGGTCCTTTAGTGTGTTCTAACTTTTTGTGCTTGTGAATGTTCTGCAAAGTTCTAAAGCCCAAAGTTGAGCTGACCAATCGGAGCATGCTTGGCTGTTCAGGAGGCGGGGCTTAAAGACACAGGAGCTGTTATAAAGTGGGGTTAAATATGGGTGTACAGTATTAGTAAACTACTGTTTTAGTAAAAGTAAAGTATGTAAATCTATTTTAGTAAAACCCAAACATACAATTATCAACACTGATAATGAGCGTAATAGGTCTCCTATAAAAAGATATTGCATCAACATAAACAGTGAAGTGTTTTGAGGGTTTATGTAGTAACGTAACAAGTAGCTGGACGTGTAGAATATATTAAATGTTTCTGTGCTGCATGATTAGATGGAAACCTGTTTAGCCCAAGCATGTCTATCATATTAATATACAGGGTGAGTCAAAAGTCTCAGGACACCCTTTCATTTCAGAAAGGATAAGGAAGATTGACTTATTTGAATATCCCAGCAAGTAATGGGGCCTTATTTTTTTAGGCTATGTCCTAAACATCTCAGCCATCTTGAAAGCCGCCATATTGGATCAAGGGCAAGTTTTTCCAATTGGAAGGTGGCCGTGTAGCATAATCTGAAATCGATTGATGTAATTAGATGTGCAATATCTTTTGTGGTTCAAACGCTATCAGCACAAAGTTGCAACAACCACCACATTGAACAATGTACTGTCCCTGGTACTGAACACCGATCTGAAGGTACAGTTCAACACCAGGGACAGGACACTGAACATGTTTAATGTGGTGGTTGTTGCAACTTTGTGCTGATAACGTTTGAACCACAAAAGATATTGCACATCTGATTGGTTGAATAATTTGTTGACCCCTAATCTATATGCACCTCAAATACCTCATTTACTTTCCAAGTAGTCAACACGTGAATTACTTCGTTTCTTCATGCTCTGTTATGCGCCACTTGCTCAGCACCTCAGGATACTAACTGAATTATTTTTTTCCGACAGGGTGAATGAACGATGGGGGCGCGTGGGCTGAAGCGTAAGCTCCATGAGCGTGATGAGGGTGGCGGCTCCGTTTGGGAGAGTCAGCTACAGTCCGTCTTGGACATCTCCTGGGACAAGTTCCAGCGTGACCAGGCTCTGGTGGAACCCAGCTTACTACGTTCCGTCCTCATCAACAACACACTACGGCAGGTCCAGTCTGAGGTCAGAACCTCACTGTCTGGACTTTGCAGCCCTCGGAAAGCATGCAGTCCTCTGAGGGCACAGCCTGAGCTCTGCTCCCAGTGGGAGTTCCCTCCTGCCGAGCTCTGTGCCTCTGCTTACTCTCTGGGGACGGAGAACATGGAGGACGACTTCACAGCCTGGTCCACGGATGAGGAATTCTCCTTGTCTTCAGCCATTTCTGCCATCCTGAAGAATCTCGATGCTGCTCTGGATAGCGGGCCGTCTGTTCCTCAGCGTTCTCCGCTGGCATCCGTTGAGAACATTCCAGGAGATGGAAGATACAGACAGAGCGTGACCTTCAGCCAGAGCTACAGAACATCTGAAGTGGGTGCATCAGGGAGCATGTCTGGTTTCTACCAGGATTCCAGTATCGATGACCTTCTGATGGACATTGACACGTCAGTGTTTGACGGAGAAGTGAACGGTTTCGGTTCACGTACCTTCTCCTTTCCTGCTGATGATCTTGTGAGATACATACCATCCCTGTCCAGCACTCCATCAGCAGCATCTTCTTCAGGTTCCAGAGAAATGCACGAGCTGGAGCACATTATGGACATACTTGTACGATCCTAACATCTATTACTTCAAAGTAAAAGAAAAAGAAATGGTTCTGTAGTTCTGCAGACGATAAGTAAAGCCATAAGGTTCTAGATATGGCAGTTAGCAGACTGAACACTGGTGAACCTCTTAAAATATTTCATATATATATATTTTTTTCTTCTTCTTGAAGAATATTAAAATACATAATTTAAACCAGGCAGCGTTTACTCCACTACCTCGCTCGTGTGCTTTACAGTGTTAAGTGGTGAAACTTGATCATCGGTGCTTTGGTTAACACCTGATTAAGAGATCAGACAAGTGCATGAAGATCTCAGCAAGTGAAATAATCTTAATCCTAGTCCGTATATTCAATATTTCTTCTTCTTATTATTATTATTATTATTATTATTATTATGAGATTATTAGAAAACGTACTTAGACATTTATTTCTTGTTTCAAAAGGTTGAAAACCTTTCATTAGTTTAATTTTCATTTGTTTCTCATTTTCCACAACGTCACACTCAATCTGGGTTTGAGTTCACTATTTGTGTGATGTCACAGAAACCAGCTGATTTACATATCCGCCTGTTCTGGCTGCTGCAACTTGGCCCCGCCCACCAACGCTGGAAGAAACATTTCAGCCAGTGTTACGTACCAGTGTTAAGAACAAAGAGAGGTTGGAAAATGTTCATAGATGTTTTTTGGGGTAAAACAAAAACACAAAACTTAATCTATAAATAACTGCACTTTTTCACAACGCTGGCAAAAGAATCCACTGATGCAAGAATTTCACTAGTTACTTAAAACTAGGATTGAAAGATTAATTGTTTTTCATATTGAAATTACAATGTAGGAGAGAATCATTTTCAAATCAGTTTTTTCTACAATTACATCCCACGTTATCAATAACACTGTCCTAATATTGACAGTTAATCTGATAACACTGAGTTTGTCAACTGCCTCTAAAGGCGTTAGACCAATCCACCAACCCTCTGTGTTGTGACCTCACAACCACAACTCACTGGCGCTTAGGCATCAAGTCTAAAACAGTGAATATAAGATGAATATATAAAAAAAGACCTGAATATAATCACAATTAGATATTTTTGCTAAGTCGTGCAGCCAGACTTGAAACAAAAGGGTGTAGAAATCAGTGATGCGATACATAAATACGTCACATGGATTCAAAACTGATGCATAAATGTGTATTCAGTATAAAAATTGGGAGTAAATTTTTTTTGCATTGATTTGTAGAAGGTTTTAATGCAGTAAAATAAATAAAATGCAGATATTTTATCTCTGCGTCATCTAAACGCTCTCCTAGAGTTCAATAAATATCTGCTCAGATATCAGATCAATGGAAATCTCTGTCTGAGATCATCATGCGTCCCTCGTCATGTCCTCACAGCAGGACAAATGTGTGATATTGACGCGGTTTGAGACGATCTGGGACTGTTTCACTCAGCAGTGTCTCATGTTTTGCAGCGCTCCTGCTCATATCCCCCTGACTGACGGTGATTATGATCAACAAGGTTCTGAAAGTTTAGAGAAGTAAAGTTTTCGGAGGGTTTTATACTCCTTACTAGTTTTGTTTACTATAAATAACTTTGTGTTTGGTTATTGTGCAAAAGGTGCTCACCAGTAGGTTCTTCCCTCAATGTTCTGGATGCACTTTCGTTCGAGTTCAGGCGTCTGGGTCGGCGCTGAAAGGCCCGTTAATGGGTCGCTGGTTCTGGCGGACTCTTTACACGCCGCTCGGTTTACCTGTTGTAGTTGTTTTGCAACCTAACGCGATTAAGAGCTGATAAACCTGTTTTTTTCTAGCCGGCGCTCAGACGGATCGTAACAGATCCAGATCCGTGAACACAGTAAGGTGTCGGATTGTGAATATTAAGTACTGTGAGCGTGATGTGAAGTGCTTGTGTACCGTTTAAGCCTGCAGGAGCATTATGGGTCCATAATTATTGTTCTAGAAGGGAAATGTTGTTATGCAAATATTAAATATTACTGTTACCTTACACTTTTTGTAATAAACACTAACTGACTGAAGCCTGTTTTGAAGTCTTTCTTTATCCTGTTTATCAATACGTTTGTAAAAATTGTATTCAGATAAAAAAAAACTAAGATAAGATTTATTTAGATTTGCATAAACATTTTACATAAAAAATATTAAATTAAAAGCACTGAACTGTTAACACACAGACAACATGCATGCACAAGAACAATAAAAAAGTTTCTAGACATGTTTATCATTTGTTAACGTGATAAATGATCACAGTAACTGTAGCCTATACCCGTTTACAGTGGTGATGATGGGACCCCATATAATAGAAAACTGAATTTAATTATTATATATATATATATATATATATATATATATATCCAAAATAGTAACATTACAACTAAACTTTTCTTTCAATGCAAGTCAGTGGAACCAGAATGTTTTCCAGGCTGTTTTGGAGCATTTCTATTGGTCCATTTATCATTAAATTTTTAAACAGTATAAGGAGCAGTTGTCGTGTTCAAATGATATAAAAATGACCAAAAATAAAGATAAACGAAACTGTTACGTCAAATCATATGGACACCATAAGTGATGCAAGAAAATACAAGATACGTGTAGAACATGGGCCCTTTAAAACATACCCTTCACTCACTACTCCATATGATCCAAGCGATCAGAATGGTTGTGATGTCACAGTCATCACAACTAAACAGCAACTAAACCCTTTTGGCCTCTGAAACTTAAGCCCAAGTGTAAATGGTCTATGGCAGCTTAGCCCCAACCCTATTTGCCTGCAGCATCTTAGCCTCACTCCTATTGGCCAGCAGTTTAGACCAACCCCTATTAGGGTTTCACCCAATCAGAACAGAGCATATTTCTATATCTCAATTTTAAGCGATAGAAAAATGTGGATCTCTGTAATATCATCATCCTCTGTCCTCACACCAACTACGTCCATGTCCCCTCTAACTGCGTCCATATATCTCCTATACTAATCTCTGTAATATAAATATACATACACACTGTATTTACTATGAAACCCACCAGTGAAGCTACACGTGTCTTCTGAGTTGATCTGGATGGTGATGGTAAAATGTGGAAGATCTGAAAATACTAGGTTTTCTTTGGGGACTATTTGAACCTCACAGCGTCCTGCATGTATCCCTCCACCATGAATGGAGTTTAAGACTGAGATCTTCTCTAAACTATCATAAACAGCGTCTCAGAATCAGACAGTGTATTTATAACATCTACTGTAAGAACTTTCTTTGAGGAGCTTCTAGAGGAGGACGTCTGGTTCCATTCACCACCACTGTGAACAGATCTGACTGTATCTAACTACGCAGGAGTTTTGAAACACTGGTATGTTTCGGGTTGACAAGACATTTTTTATAATAAATGATATTATTTATTAAGAGCAGATAGTAATTATATTATATTTATGTAAGTAAGGCTATAGACAGAGTTTCCCTTAAGAATATTTAAATTGTGAGAGTTTAAAATTAGTACAATAAGACATTTAAACACAGCTGCACACAAAACAGGTGACATTTTATTCTTTTCTGTGCTCATACAGTTCCTTTGTTTTCCATCTTTGTTCGATCACAGGCCCTTTTTGTTCCCTACCAGTCTTCTTTATACACAGATACACTGATTAAGCATCAACCCGCCCCCCTCTGACCCCCCCACCAGGTCCAATCCGTCATTAAACAGTCCGTCAGGTACCTCAGAGAACATCACTGCATTCCTTCTCCTCGTTCTTTACTGTGTAGAGCACCGCTCTCACATCCAGCTTCACTAAACACTACATTAACTCCGTTACAGCGCAGCCTCCTTCACAGCCCCACGCCACGAGAAGACCACCAACACGCAGGAACCTGTTCGCTTGTTCTTATTGGACTAAACAAGTCCCGGTTGGAGGTGTGGCTGATCAGGCACGGTGGGTAGATTTAACCTTCAGGTAGTGATAAACTCAGAAACTGACTCTTACATCCACTGCATTGTTGTAAGGCACAGCTGTCTGAGAAAACAAACAATCCAGCAGGTGGCGCCAGCCAGTCAGAAAAAGAAAACTGATTAAAATAAAAGCTACACATGCTCTGGTTTTTGTTTTGGGGGTGTATGTGGTAGACCACCCCTCAGACCAGGACTAGTAATGTGTTTTACTACTTTTATGACATGCTGCACCGCTGCTCTAGACCACAACCAGCAGATGGCGCCAAAGTAGACACAGTAAACCTCTCCATGACTTCAATGTGTTGGATAGTTCACAGAGCACCAGGTTACTACTCTAGACCACAAACAGGGGGGGATTTTGTGGATACTTAAGCCCAAAGTTAAGCCTGATCATTATGAAAAAGGGCTACTGGACTGTCCCGTTCCTCATATTTGGGCTTAAGTCGTCTGGCTCGCTGCTTTGTGAAGTGGTGTCCAGCAAGAACTTGAAGGAACTTCTTCAGCTGCTCAGCAAGTGTGAGAGCAGGAGGAAAAGAAAGAGAAACATGTTTTGAATGCAGTAAACATCGAGAATTGTATAAAACAAAATGAGTCGTTGGGTAACTTCAGTCACGAAGACCCTAGAATAAGGTACAGGTGGTAGATCAGTGGTCACCATTCCTGTTCCTGTAGATCCACCTTCCTACAGACTTCAGCTCCCCTTCTAATCCACCACTCCTGAACTATCAAACCTCCAAGAGTCCTTGATGAACCGAATGAGGTGAATTAAATTGAGGTTACAGGTGTCTATAGGAAGCCAGATCTTAAAGAGTGGAGTGATAGTGGTCACCGAGGTTGAGTAACTGTTCAAACTCCAGGTTATATATATATAAAAAAAAAAAGCTTCAGACTTTAACTTCTTAAAGTGTTGGATTGTGTACAAGGCACCAAAAACGTCCTCTAGACCTCCAAAACCAAAGTTACACAAAGTTAAACCCTTACATTTCCCAGAGATAAAAGGATTCATAAATGGTTGGACGGCCAACATCGGTCGCCAAAAAGGCTCAAATGGATGCTCATGGTAGCCCCACCCTTCAGCCCCCATGTAAAAGTGTTCAAACGCTTTTAAATTTTAATTTTAATCTTTAAGTTTGTGTGTTTATAGGGCAACCAAACAGTCCAGGGACAATAACAAGCTTCAACCACCAGATGGCGCCAAAAACAAAGAAACAAACTTCCCATAACTTTGGAATGTAAAACAGTCTTTATCCCCACATTTACTCATCAGGATCAGTTCTGCCCCCGGGTGCAGCCCACCTGAGACAGGTACCCCCCCAACCCCTCTTACCGTGCCCCACCCTCACACGCTGTGATTAAGTTCACGCTCACTGTTCACACAGTCAGTGATGAGCTCTCGTCCTCCATAATCCCTAAAGTGACGTCTACAGGAGAAACTGCTGGAGGTGAAGGTGTTTATCTGCTGATGGAGTTGTAGGACACGTGTGAACTGGGGTCCAGGGGCTTACTGGCGGCCGTTTCCTCCACCCGTGGGTTTTCGTTCACGGCTTCCACTATGGGCTCCTTATCCTCCTCACCTTCATCATCACAGTTGGGCAGGTGAAAGAAGGCCGTCCAGCCCTGCACGTCCGCCAACTTGTGGAACGTACGGAGAACCAGGTACATCACCATCAGCCCCACGAACAGGTACACTGAGGGAGAAAGCACACAGAGGGAGGGGGAGGGGTTAAAACATCAGACAACACTTCACTCCTCAGGGCTGAATGTGTGTCGGGACAAGGAGGATCTATCTGGGTTTGGAAGCTTGTAGACCGGATCCAAAATCCTGTTCACACAGTTATAATATTTTAATTTAATAATTAACATCAAACACGGAGAAGTGAAGGACAACCACGGCAACAGAAGCAGCAACGACTGGCTAAACTGGTGTCGGCCAAAAGGGGTGGAGCTAAACCAGCATCAGCTCAAAGGGGTGGTACTGAAGTGATGTCAGCCCGAAGGCAAAGGAGTGGGCTAAACCAATGTCGGCCTCAGTGGGTGGGGCCAAACCACCGTCTCCCTGAAGGGGTGGGGCTAAACTGATGTCAGCCCAAAGGCGAAGGGGTGGGCTAAACCAATATCGGCTCAATGGGGTGGGGCTAAACCGACGTCAGCCTGAAGGAGAAGGGGTGGGGCTAAACCGGCCTCTGTCTGAAGGGGCAGGGCTTAACCGGCATCTGCATGACGGGGCGGGGCCTAAACCGAGATCAACCCAAAGGGGTGGAGCTAACACGGCATCTGACAAAAGGTAAAGCAAATGGGCAAATGTGTTCATGGCAGTGACATCACAAGCATGAGCACCACGAAATGGGCTGTTGTTGGTTATCCTGCACATGTTGTACATACCAGCGAGGAGAGAAAACTCAAACTGAAAAAAGCATCATATGGGCCCTTTAAACTTAGAAGCACAGAAAACTAGAGTTGTGAAGTCACATGAAAGGGGCGTGGCTCTCACAGAATTCGTTTTAAATAGAAGCAATTTGTACAGAGTGAGTGAAAACGGTGTATCTGAATACCCCAGTAGGTAACGGGGGAGGGGGGCTATCTTTTAGACTATGCCATCCTGAAAGCCACGGTATTGGATCAAGGGTGAGTTTCTCCAATAGGAAGGTGAACGTGTAGCAGATCAAAGACCAGAACTGATCAGAAATCAGAAAAGTTGTATATGAGAGGAGTACTAACAGACGGTTAACCCTCTGTATGATCTAGAACGGTCTCACACACAGACGTGTATTAATAACCTGCAGGAGAACATCTTCACGCTTCAGCTCACAAACAGAGGAAGTGGTTTATCTGTTCACACTGCAGTCACAAGATAACATCCTGCATCTTCACTGTTCCTGCTCACTGTACTCGCTTTGTTTTTCTTTTTAAGCACCAGTTTCAGTAACAGTGCTTCTTCAAAGGGGAACTCCACCACTGCATGATTAAGTTCAGTGTGAAACTCTCTTCTAGATCCAGTCAGAACCGGTCACAGTGGAGGTGAATGGAACCAGACGTCCACCTCTAGAAGCTCCTCACAGAAAGTTCTTACAGTAGATGTTATAAATACACTGTCTGATTCTGAGACGCTGTTTATGATAGTTTAGAGAAGATCTCAGTCTTAAACTCCATTCATGGTGGAGGGATACATGCAGGACGCTGTGAGGTTCAAATAGTCCCCAAAGAAAACCTAGTATTTTCAGATCTTCCACATTTTACCATCAACATCCAGATAAACTCAGAAGACACGTGTAGCTTCACTGGTGGGTTTCATAGTAAATACAGTGTGTATGTATATTTATATTACAGAGATTAGTATAGGAGATATATGGACGTAGTTAGAGGGGACATGGACGTAGTTGGTGTGAGGACAGAGGACACAGAGGACAGAAGATGATGATATTACAGAGATCCACATTTTTCTATCGCTTATTAAACAGACTGTACTTTAGGATTGAGATATAGAAATATGCTCTGTTCTGATTGGGGTGGGGCTAAGCTGCCATAGACCAATAGGGTGGGCCTAAGTTTCAGAGGCCAAAAGGGTGCGACTAAACTGCTGTTTAGTTTTGATGACTGTGACATCACAACCATGATGATCGTTTGGTTCATATGGAGTAGTGAGTGAAGGCTATGTTTTAAAGGGCCCATGTTCTACACGTATCTTCTATTTTCTTACATCACTTATGGTGACCATATAATTTGACGTAACAGCTTCATTTGCATATCGTCGCTCACCAAAATAAAAACATTTATTTTTATATCATTTGAACACGATAACTGCTCTTTATACTGTGTAAAAATTTAATGATGAATGGACCAATAGAAATGCTCCGGAAGAGCCTGGAAAACATTCTGGTTCCACTGACTTACATTAAAGGGAATGTTTACATTGTAAAGTTACTATTTTGGATATTTATATATATGTATATATAAATAAATTCAGTTTTCCATATGGGCCTTTTAAATTCACAACTAACACTAAGAGACACTAAGAATGAGACTGGTAGAACCCAGACTGCTGTAGAACCCAGACTGCTGTAGAACCCAGACTGCTGTAGAACCCAGACTGCTGTAGAACCCAGACTGCTGTAGAACCCCAGACTGCTGTAGAACCCAGACTGCTGTAGATTGAGATAAAGAATTGTGTTATTACTGAACTGCTGCACTAATTTAAGCCATTTATTAATTTTTAAAAATCACACACAGTCGAGATCTGGCAGCTTCACGAACTCACATGACGTACATGAGCAACACGTTTCTCCAGCACGTTTGTTTCTAATCCTCTTTGCTGCTCCGCTCAGGCCGAGGTGATCCGGCCTAAAACCACGGCGGTGACCGAGCAGTTCCTCAGAGTGCAGAGCAGCTGAAACTCCCCACCTAATACACAGGAATACTGACCACACGGAGGTCACATGACGCAGCTCTCTGCCCTCACCCCTCCAGCGGGACTGCAGGAGACGCACCACCACCAACTCAAACTTCAACTGTGTACATACGAGATCAAACAGGAGGAAAACTCCGTTTCCATGGTGAGTTTGGTGTTTATGTTTACAGTTCAGTCTCCAGATGAACACATGTCCACCTACAGACCACCGCGGTCGTACGTCCTTCTGTAGTCTGTGTTACGCCCGTGTTAGAAACTCGGGGTCTACACTCAGACTGATTAGTTACAAGCTTGTTAAAGAACTGTAATAGTACTCGTAATGCTAAATGTACGCTAATGCTACTACACAGGAAGGTTATCAGTGATGCTGAAACGCTCTGTTCCAGCAGATCTGAACAGTCACCAGTAATGCAGTCACCAGTAGATCTGAGGTCATGGTTACTAGTAATGCAGTCACCAGTAGATCTTATCGTACAGTTACCAGTAAATCAGTCACGAGTAGATCTGAGTTCAAGGTTATCAGTAATGCAGTCATCGGTAGATCTGCCCGTTTGTTTACCAGTAGATCTGACTGTACGGTCACCAGTAGATCTAATGGTACAGTTACCTATAATACAGTCACCAGTAGATCTAATGGTACAGTTACCAGTAATACAGTCACCAGTAGATCTAACGGTACAGTTACCAGTAATACAATCACCAGTAGATCTGAGCGCATGGTTACCAGTAATACAGTCACCAGTAGATCTGAGCGCATGGTTACCAGTAATACGATCACCAGTAGATCTGAGTGCATGGTTACCAATAATACAGTCACCAGTAGATCTGAGCGCATGGTTACCAGTAATACAGTCACCAGTAGATCTGAGTGCATGGTTACCAGTAACGCTGTCACTAGTAGATCTAATCGTACAGTTACCAGTAATACAGTCACCAGTAGATGTAATCGTACAGTTACCAGTAATACAATCACCAGTAGATCTGAGCGCATGGTTACCAGTAATACAATCACCAGTAGATCTGAGCGCATGGTTACCAGTAATACAATCACCAGTAGATCTGAGTGCATGGTTACCAGTAATACAATCACCAGTAGATCTGAGCGCATGGTTACCAGTAATACAGTCACCAGTAGATCTGAGTGCATGGTTACCAGTAACGCTGTCACTAGTAGATCTAATCGTACAGTTACCAGTAATACAGTCACCAGTAGATCTAATCGTACAGTTACCAGTAGATCTAATCGTACAGGTACCAGTAATGCAGTAACTGGTAGATCTGAGCGCATGGTTACCAGTAATACGGTCACCAGTAGATCTAATCATACAGGTACCAGTAATGCAGTGACTGGTAGATCTGAGCGCATGGTTACCAGTAATACGGTCACCAGTAGATCTAATCATACAGGTACCAGTAATGCAGTGACTGGTAGATCTGAGCGCATGGTTACCAGTAATACGGTCACCAGTAGATCTAATCGTACAGGTACCAGTAATGCAGTGACTGGTAGATCTGAGCGCATGGTTACCAGTAATACGGTCACCAGTAGATCTAATCGTACAGGTACCAGTAATGCAGTGACTGGTAGATCTGAGCGCATGGTTACCAGTAATACGGTCACCAGTAGATCTAATCGTACAGGTACCAGTAATGCAGTGACTGGTAGATCTGAGCGCATGGTTACCAGTAATACGGTCACCAGTAGATCTAATCGTACAGGTACCAGTAATGCAGTGACTGGTAGATCTGAGCGCATGGTTACCAGTAATACGGTCACCAGTAGATCTAATCGTACAGGTACCAGTAATGCAGTGACTGGTAGATCTGAGCGCACCTAATCCTAACCCTGCCTGTATGGTTACAGACGCTGGGTATAATTTCTCACACTGAAGGTATGAATGTAGCCTCAGTCTGTAAAGAGAAGCTGTAATCACAGCATACATACACACACAGCTGATAACGAGCCGAGCTGAGGGGTCAGCACCTTGCAGACCACCCACATATATTACCAGAGACACTACAGCCAAAATTTAAATTTCTGGTTCCTGACCCCGTATTATTCACTGTTATATATAAATATGGGATAAAGTTTATTTTTAAATGTATGTATAAAAGTAGATCCACAGATCCACTCACTGAACACGGACCCCCAGCCCGCCGTACGGCCCACTAGCAGCAGCACTGTTAGCCTCATCAGCTTCACTGGGCTGAGCGCCAGTTTCACCCAAAGTACCTACAAAAGCATTCCACCCCACGTCAGGCCAAAGTCTGTACAGGAAACTCTCCCTCAGCGGTCAACTCTGCTACACCGCCGACCAGCCAGGTTCCAGCTGTGTATCCTCTCTGAGAGCACGAACACAGTGTTTCCGTACGTATACAATCAGACTGTAAACTGAACAGCAGCACCTACAGATAGTAATACCACAGTGACTGAAGGACTGAAGACTCAGAGCTGACTGGTTAGCATTACTGCTACTGAGAGCTGATTGGTTAGCATTACTGCTACTGAGAGCTGATTGGTTAGCATTACTGCTACTGAGAGCTGACTGGTTAGCATTACTGCTACTGAGAGCTGATTGGTTAGCATTACTGCTACTGAGAGCTGACTGGTTAGCATTACTGCTACTGAGAGCTGATTGGTTAGCATTACTGCTACTGAGAGCTGACTGGTCAGCATTACTGCTACTGAGAGCTGATTGGTCAGCATTACTGCTACTGAGAGCTGACTGGTCAGCATTACTGCTACTGAGAGCTGATTGGTTAGCATTACTGCTACTGACAGCTGATTGGTTAGCATTACTGCTACTGAGAGCTGATTGGTCAGCATTACTGCTACTGAGAGCTGATTGGTCAGCATTACTGCTACTGAAAGCTGACTGGTTAGCATTACTGCTACTGAGAGCTGACTGGTTAGCATTACTGCTACTGAGAGCTGACTGGTCAGCATTACTGCTACTGAGAGCTGACTGGTTAGCATTACTGCTACTGAGAGCTGATTGGTTAGCATTACTGCTACTGAGAGCTGATTGGTTAGCATTACTGCTACTGAGAGCTGACTGGTTAGCATTACTGCTACTGAGAGCTGACTGGTCAGCATTACTGCTACTGAGAGCTGATTGGTTAGCATTACTGCTACTGAGAGCTGGTTTACAAGCTATGAATTCACACAAAATCTCCAGAGGAGCCTATTTATTATGGACTTACTCAAGAGCGCCACCCAGTGTCTGACAAACTTAATTCTCCATACTTACAAATGTGAGCAAGACTGTTGATTGTTATTGACCAGCATTAATGGAAGTCTAACAGTAGAGAATAAGAATAAAACAATAACATCTCTGTATAAGTTCTATAATAAATATTCTATAATAAGTATTCTATAATAAATATTCTATAAGTATTCTATAATAAGTATTCTATAATAAGTATTCTATAATAAAGATTCTATAATAAATATTCTATAAGTATTCTATAATAAGTATTCTATAATAAATATTATATAAGTATTCTATAATAAGTATTCTATAATAAATATTCTATAATAAGTATTCTATAATAAATATTCTATAATAAGTATTCTATAATAAGTATTCTATAATAAAGATTCTATAATAAATATTCTATAATAAGTATTCTATAATAAATATTCTATAATAAATATTCTATAATAAGTATTCTATAATAAGTATTCTATAAGTATTCTATAATAAATATTCTATAATAAATATTCTATAATAAGTATTCTATAATAAGTATTCTATAAGTATTCTATAATAAGTATTCTATAATAAGTATTCTATAAGTATTCTTTAATAAGTATTCTATAATAAATATTCTATAAGTATTCTATAATAAATATTCTATAATAAGTATTCTATAAGTATTCTATAATAAGTATTCTATAATAAGTATTCTATAATAAATATTCTATAAGTATTCTATAATAAATATTCTATAATAAGTATTCTATAAGTATTCTATAATAAGTATTCTATAATAAGTATTCTATAAGTATTCTTTAATAAGTATTCTATAATAAGTATTCTATAATAAATATTCTATAATAAATATTCTATAAGTATTCTATAATAAATATTCTATAATAAATATTCTATAATAAGTATTCTATAATAAGTATTCTATAAGTATTCTATAATAAATATTCTATAATAAATATTCTATAATAAGTATTCTATAATAAATATTCTATAATAAGTATTCTATAAGTATTCTATAATAAGTATTCTATAATAAGTATTCTATAAGTATTCTTTAATAAGTATTCTATAATAAGTATTCTATAATAAGTATTCTATAAGTATTCTATAATAAAGATTCTATAATAAAGATTCTATAATAAAGATTCTATAAGTATTCTATAATAAATATTCTATAATAAGTATTCTATAAGTATTCTATAATAAGTATTCTATAATAAGTATTCTATAATAAGTATTCTATAATAAGTATTCTATAATAAATATTCTATAATAAATATTCTATAAGTATTCTATAATAAATATTCTATAATAAGTATTCTATAATAAGTATTCTATAATAAGTATTCTATAATAAATATTCTATAATAAATATTCTATAAGTATTCTATAATAAGTATTCTATAATAAAGATTCTATAATAAAGATTCTATAATAAAGATTCTATAAGTATTCTATAATAAATATTCTATAATAAACATTCTATAATAAACATTCTATAATAAATGCTAATAACAGCTGACGTCTCCGTCTCACCCATAACTGAGATTTTGTAGAGGGGTCTGAGTCTCTGGTCGGGCTGCTCTCCCGGGACGAAGTCTCCGAGTCCGATCGTGCAGAGAGAGATGAAGCAGAAGTAGAAGGCCTCCAGGAACGACCACGAGTCCTCTATCGTGCTGAAGATCACCGCCGGCAGCACGAAGAAGGCCACAACCACCACTACGATCAGGATGACGAAGTGTCCCGCAGCGCTCGTGTGGGCCTGCCAGCCTGACCGCTGCTGCCACAGCGCGATGGGCCTGTAGGTCAGCGGCCGCATCAGCCGCTGCACGCACGCCGTCAGCACCAGCATAGTGAAGGGAACGCCGAACAGAGCGTAGACGATGGAGAAGGCTTTACCCGCGTCCGACAGAGGGGTGGTGTGGCCATAACCTGAGGACAGAATAACAGAAACAGTTCAACATTAATATATATACACTTTAACCGCGATTCAGAGCAGAGTTCAGGTTTCCAGTTACAGTGTTTACGTTACGACTGAAACGGTGGACGTCTAGATTCAATTCAATTCAATTCAAGTTTATTTGTGTAGCGAACGGTGTTGTCACAAAGCAGCTTTACAGAAAACCTGAAAACAGACAGTTACAACATATACCCTCCAGTGAGTGAGGCAGAGGCAACAGAGGCAAGACCACCTCCCTCAGACTGGAGGAAGAAACCTTGGGAGGAACCAGACTCACAAGTGGAGACCCGTCCTCCTCTGATCAAACAGTATTTACAGTTTAATAAACTAAACACCAAAGAAAAGAGTCTCTGTTTGAAATCTGGATAGCAAAGCTTTAGAAGCTGCACAGGTAGAGGCAGTCTCTGACCGAGGCAGTCTCTGACCGAGGCAGTCTCTGACTGAGGCAGTCTCTGACTGAGGCAGTCTCTGACCGAGGCAGTCTCTGACTGAGTCTTTATGTAAAGTGGGCGTGAGCAGTTTAGCTCCATCTGTTCAGTCTACAGCAGTTTAGCTCCACCTGTTCAGTCTACAGCAGTCCAGCTCCACCCACTCAGCCTACAGCAGTCTAGCTCCACCCACTCAGCCTACAGCAGTCTAGCTCCACCTGTTCAGTCTACAGCAGTCTAGCTCCACCCACTTAGCCTACAGCAGTCTAGCTCCACCACTCAGCCTACAGCAGTCTAGCTCCACCACTCAGCCTACAGCAGTCTAGCTCCACCCACTCAGCCTACAGCAGATTAGCTCCACCCACTCAGCCTACAGCAGTCTAGCTCCACCTGTTCAGTCTACAGCAGTTTAGCTCCACCCGTTCAGTCTACAACGATCTAGCTCCACCCACTCAGCCTACAGCAGTGTAGCTCCACCCACTCAGCCTACAGCAGTGTAGCTCCACCCACTCAGCCTACAGCAGTGTAGCTCCACCTGTTCAGTCTACAGCAGTCTAGCTCCACCCACTCAGCCTATAGCACTTCAGCTCCACCCACTCAGCCTACAGCAGTCTAGCTCCACCCACTCAGCCTACAGCAGTCTAGCTCCACCCACTCAGCCAACACGAGTTTAGCTCCATCTGTTCAGTCTACAGCAGTTTAGCTGCACCTGTTCAGCCTACAGCAGTCTAGCTCCACCCACTCAGCCTACAGCAGTCTAGCTCCACCCACTCAGCCTACAGCAGTCTAGCTCCACCCACTCAGCCTACAGCAGTGTAGCTCTACCCACTCAGCCTACAGCAGTCTAGCTCCACCCACTCAGCCTACAGCAGTCTAGCTCCACCCACTCAGCCTACAGCAGTCTAGCTCCACCCACTCAGCCTACAGCAGTCTAGCTCCACCCACTCAGCCTACAGCAGATTAGCTCCACCCACTCAGCCTACAGCAGTCTAGCTCCACCCACTCAGCCTACAGCAGTCTAGCTCCACCCACTCAGCCTACAGCAGTCTAGCTCCACCCACTCAGCCTACAGCAGTCTAGCTCCACCCACTCAGCCTACAGCAGTGTAGCTCTGGGGAGTTAGTTATTTATTTAGGCTGAAATATGACTGAGCTCCCTGTTCGGCCTCTTAACCCACATGTAGTGAACAACTTTAGCGCCTGAAGCTTCTTTAACAGCGTCTCACTGGAGCTACGAGGCTAATGTAGCTAATGAGTAATGGACCTTCATATCCCACCAATTAGCACTAATGAGTCACCAGTTACTCAGTATCTCTCATAGACCTGATACGGTTTCTGACCCTGTGTGACCTCACAGTTACACACAAACGGAGTAAAGTCCTGACCTGAGGCTGCGGGAAGATACTGGTGAGCTGTTCCTGTAACTACTGAACACGAGGCTCCAGCGGAGTGACGCGCAGACACAGAGGAGGTGCAGTGCTGGAGTGATTATAGGTTGGAGGGCTGATCTGTCCAGGTGATCTGCGGTGTGAGAGTGTATGTAGTCCAGCAGGTCAGGTCCAGCGCGAGGCCTTCACAGAAGAACAAAGCTGACACTGTGTGCTATTTCAGAGCACACGCTCCTCTCTCGCTGCCAAACACCCGAATTCTGTTTCCCAGAAAGCCCTTCAACACGCTCTGCACAAACAGGGACTCCATACAACAACGAGTCTTAACGAGCTGGACATTAACGAGGCACGGAAATGTGTTTAAAGAGCCCATAGCCTGCATGTTCCTTATACTCCATATGACCTTTATAATAACTGTGTGGACTTATGTAATAAAACAGAGTCTCTGCCTCTCTCTCTCTCTGCCTCTCTCTCTCTCTCTCTCTCTCTCTCTCTCTCTCTCTCTCTCTGTGTCTCTCTCTCTCTGCGTCTCTCTCTCTCTCTCTGCCTCTCTTTCTCTCTGCCTCTCTCTCTCTGTCTCTCTCTCTGTCTCTCTCTCTCTCTCTCTCTCTCTCTCTGCCTCTCTTTCTCTCTGCCTCTCTCTCTCTCTGCCTCTCTCTCTCTCTGTCTCTCTCTCTCTCTCTCTCTCTCTCTCTCTCTGCCTCTCTCTCTCTCTCTCTGCCTCTCTCTCTCTCTCTCTCTCTCTCTCTCTCTGGTGTATGTAAATGAGCTCCGCCCTCTTTCAAAAAGCATTAAGTTGACAGAAATACTCTTTATAACTTCAGTGTGAGTGGGCGGTGCCAGAGTGATGTAAGCTGTATAGACTGATGCGTAAATGCATGTTTTTGTGACATCACAAAAGCAATTAAACGTATTGACCTATTCTGAGTGTCCTCCTTTCTTCAGTGTGTTGGAGCTTGTTGTGTATATAAACAGAGAAACTCTCTCCCACTGAAACCACTTCCACTTCTCAGCTGAAGTGAAACTCCTCGCTGGAACTCCAGACCTTTTCTCTGTTACAAGGTGACATCATCACGTAACACAGTCCTTATTCCCCGCCTACCGGCAAGTTTAGCACTCCCTCACACAACACAGAGAGCTAAACCAGTAAAAACTGACCACTCTGAAACAGTAAACCAGTAAAAACTGACCACTCAGAAACTGTAAACCAGTAAAAACTGACCACTCAAACAGTAAACCAGTAAAAACTGACCACTCTGAAACAGTAAACCAGTAAAAACTGACCACTCTGAAACTGTAAACCAGTAAAAATTTACCACTCTGAAACAGTAAACCAGTAAAAACTGACCACTCTGAAACAGTAAACCAGTAAAAACTGACCACTCAGAAACTGTAAACCAGTAAAAACTGACCACTCAAACAGTAAACCAGTAAAAACTGACCACTCTGAAACAGTAAACCAGTAAAAACTGACCACTCAAACAGTAAACCAGTAAAAACTGACCACTCAAACAGTAAACCAGTAAAAACTGACCACTCAGAAACTGTAAACCAGTAAAAACTGACCACTCAAACAGTAAAACAGTAAAAACTGACCACTCAAACAGTAAACCAGTAAAAACTGACCACTCTGAAACAGTAAACCAGTAAAAACTGACCACTCTGAAACAGTAAACCAGTAAAAACTGACCACTCAAACAGTAAACCAGTAAAAACTGACCACTCAGAAACTGTAAACCAGTAAAAACTGACCACTCAAACAGTAAACCAGTAAAAACTGACCACTCAAACAGTAAACCAGTAAAAACTGACCACTCTGAAACAGTAAACCAGTAAAAACTGACCACTCAGAAACTGTAAACCAGTAAAAACTGACCACTCAAACAGTAAACCAGTAAAAACTGACCACTCTGAAACAGTAAACCAGTAAAAACTGACCACTCAGAAACTGTAAACCAGTAAAAACTGACCACTCAAACAGTAAACCAGTAAAAACTGACCACTCAGAAACTGTAAACCAGTAAAAACTGACCACTCAAACAGTAAACCAGTAAAAACTGACCACTCTGAAACAGTAAACCAGTAAAAACTGACCACTCTGAAACAGTAAACCAGTAAAAACTGACCACTCAAACAGTAAACCAGTAAAAACTGACCACTCTGAAACAGTAAACCAGTAAAAACTGACCACTCTGAAACGTGGTCCTGCTCTGTTCCAGTTAAAAAATAAAAAAGACTTGTTCTGCCGGACTTTCAGGATCAGACTCTGACTCAAACAAATACGGCAGCAATTGTAAGAACAGCCACTCTGGTGGTGGACCAGTCAGAAAGGAGTGAGTGAGCTGGCCAATCAGAGCACACTGGGCTGATCAGGAGGTGGAGCTTAAAGACACAGGAGATCTAACAGAGAGAGAATACAGACGTGCAGTATAAGGGCGATATTATTTTGGGGACATTTTTAAGTATAAATATTTAAGTATATAAATCTGTTATAGTAAAACTCAAACACACAGTTATTAACACTAATAATCAGCATAACAGATCCTCTTTAAACTACGTTTCCATATATGGACCAGGAATTTTAAATAAAACACAATTTACATACTTAATTTCACAGAATCTTATTTTTTGAAGGTTTGTTCTATGATACAGGCACTTTAATATCTTGCCATGATTGTTAATAATTAATGTGCTTGCACAAGGAAATGAATGTTTGTGCAAGCGTATAAAGTCTAGAATAATTACAGCTGAACTCAATCAAAACACAAATGAAGCTAAATTACATCCTCCTAATTACACCAAGCTTGTTTCATTACATACACTGTTTCAGATGTGTATTATTTTTTAAAGGCTCTTTCTATGATACAGGCCCTTTAATGATTAACAATGATGTCAAGCAATGTATAAGTTCGCAGAAGGAAATAAAATCTGTATTCTTCAAACCAGCCAACCCGCATATCTAATCATTCCAGCTGTTACATTAACAAAACTCAGAATCAATAATCAAATCTAGTTTAAATTACAGCCCCCGTGTTTATAAATCAGATGAACAACCTTCTTTAAAGAACGTCCACATAATATGAAGGTTCTGTATCAGAACTCTGGATCTGTATGTCTTCAGGAACCTTCACTAGCGTGTAACACAGCTGCAGGCCGAGAGACCTGGATTCTCAGCTCCAACCAATCAGAGCCCAAGCAGACAGGCTCTAAACCTCACCTGCAGCTGCCTCGGCCTGATAAGAGTGAGCAGCACAAATATGCAGGTCACAGTGAAAACACAACAAAACCTTTGAACACGCAAACATGAGCTGCAGAGTTCCAGATCCAGAACCTCAACCACAGACAGAGGAGCCGAGAGCTCCCCCAGAGGAGCCGAGAGCTCCCCCAGAGGAGCCGAGAGCTCCCCCAGAGGAGCCGAGAGCTTCCCCAGAGGAGCCGAGAGCTTCCCCAGAGGAGCCGAGAGCCATCCCAGAGGAGCCGAGGGCTTCCACAGAGGAGCCGAGAGCTTCCCCAGAGGAGCCGAGAGCTCCCCCAGAGGAGCCGAGGGCTTCCACAGAGGAGCCGAGAGCTTCCCCAGAGGAGCCGAGAGCTTCCCCAGAGGAGCCAAGAGCTCCCCCAGAGGAGCCAAGAGCCATCCCAGAGGAGCCGAGGGCTTCCCCAGAGGAGCCGACAGCTTCCCCAGAGGAGCCGACAGCTTCCCCAGAGGAGCCGACAGCTTCCCCAGAGGAGCCGAGAGCTTCCCCAGAGGAGCCGAGAGCTCCCCCAGAGCCATCCCAGAGGAGCCAAGGGCTTCCACAGAGGAAAGGATGCACAGGTTAAAGGGCACGTAGCACAGAAAACCAGGCCATGCTCTGTACTGGGCCACATAAAGCAGCCCAGGCGTAAACACTACCTAGAACATCACTGTAAAAGGGCGGAGCCTAACTGCTGTAGGCCGGACCTATACAATTGCAGTTGATGGTTGGTGGACGATTCTCAGTCCAGCAGTGACACTGAGGCGTTTAAACACTCCAGCAGCAGCACTGCTGTGTCTGATCCACTCACACCAGCACAACACACACTAACACATTTCCACCACGTCAGTGCAGTGCTAAGAATGACCCACCTCCCTAATAGTATCTGCTCTGTGGTGGTCCTGTGGGGGTCCTGATCATTAAAGAACAGAGTAATAAAGTATACAGAGAATCAGATGAACTACAGTCTGTAGGTGGAGCTCCTGTATGGTCAGTGGAGCTGATACAGTGGACAGTGAGTGGAGGTCCTGTATGGTCAGTGGAGCTGATACAGTGGTCAGTGAGTGGAGCTCCTGTATGGTCAGTGGAGCTGATACAGTGGACAGTGAGTGGAGGTCCTGTATGGTCAGTGGAGCTGATACAGTGGACAGTGAGTGGAGGTCCTGTATGGTCAGTGGAGCTGATACAGTGGACAGTGAGTGGAGGTCCTGTATGGTCAGTGGAGCTGATACAGTGGACAGTGAGTGGAGCTCCTGTATGGTCAGTGGAGCTGATACAGTGGACAGTGAGTGGAGGTCCTGTATGGTCAGTGGAGCTGATACAGTGGACAGTGAGTGGACATATGGGGAGGTGGGTATAATGTTATGGCTGAGATATATAAATAAATAAATACTTTAAATTGCATTATAAAGCTTCTCTTGTGTGTTTTGTGTAGTATAACAGTTTTCTCTGACCCATAATGTGTCCACGCGTCTTTTGTGAAATCAAGTTCCCAGAATTTAATTAATTTAGGCTAAACGTAGCAACTTTATTTTAGTGTCTGTTTTTGTGCCTTTGTTTTCATGTGTGTACTGTATATAGTGAACTACTCCTGTTTACATGTTACAGCAGAGTCTTTAACAAAAATTATAAATTATCAAATTGAAAAAATATATTTCCATGATATGGGCCCTTTAACAATATAACACTGCTCAGTAAATAAGATGGAGGGTTGACTCGACTGAAGCTGTTGTAAAAAGAAATACAATAAAAACAACACATAGTCTGGTGATTATGGTAAGTTTGGTGAGTATGGCGAGTACGGAGGGTTTGGCGAGTATGGCGAGTTTGGGAGTATGGCGAGTTTGGGAGTATGGCGAGTTTGGGAGTATGGCGAGTTTGGTGGGTATGGTGAGTTTGGCGAGTTTAGTGAGTATGATAAGTTTGGCAAGCTTGGTGAGTTTAGTGAGTATGGTAAGTTTGGCGAGCTTGGTGAGTATGGTGAGTTTGGCGAGCTTGGTGAGTTTGGCAAGCTTGGTGAGTATGGTGAGTTTGGCGAGCATGGTGAGTTTGGCGAGCTTGGTGAGTATGGTAAGTTTTATGAGTATGGTGAGTATGGTAAATTTGGCAAGTATGGTAAATTTGGTGAGTATGGTAAGTTTGGCAAGTTTGGCGAGTACAGAGGGTTTGGCGAGTATGGCGAGTTTGGAGAGTATGGTGAGTATATTAAGTTTGGCGAGCTTGGCGAGGATGGTAAGTTTGGTGAGTATGGCAAGTTTGGCGAGTATGGTAAGTTTGGCGAGCTTGGCGAGGATGGTAAGTTTGGTGAGTATGGCAAGTTTAGTGAGTATGGTAAGTTTGGCGAGTATGGTAAGTTTGGCGAGTATGGTAAGTTTGGCGAGTATGGTAAGTTTGGCGAGTATGGTGAGTTTGGCG
This sequence comes from Megaleporinus macrocephalus, assembly GCA_021613375.1. Taxonomy (NCBI): domain Eukaryota; kingdom Metazoa; phylum Chordata; class Actinopteri; order Characiformes; family Anostomidae; genus Megaleporinus; species Megaleporinus macrocephalus. The sequence goes on from CM038711.1 coordinate 47,967,033, forward strand.
AGTTTAGTATGGTAAGTTTGGTGAGTTTAGTGAGTATGGCAAGTTTGGCGAGCTTGGTGAGTATGGTAAGTTTGGCAAGCTTGGGGAGTATGGTAAGTTTGGCGAGCTTGGGGAGTGTGATGAGTTTGGCGAGCTTGGTAAGTATGGTGAGTTTGGCGAGCTTGGTAAGTTTGGCGAGTTTAGTGAGTATGGCGAGTTTGGCGAATTTAGTGAGTATGGCGAGTCTAGTGAGTATGGCGAGCTTGGTGAGTTTAGTGAGTATGGCGAGTTTGGCGAACTTGGTGAGTATGGTAAGTTTGGCGAGTTTAGTGAGTATGGTGAGTTTGAAGAGTTTAGTGAGTATGGTGAGTTTGGCGAGCTTGGTGAGTATGGTAAGTTTGGCGAGCTTGGGGAGTATGGTAAGTTTTATGAGTATGGTAAGTCTGGTAAGTTTGGCGAGTTTAGTGAATATGGCAAGTTTGGCGAGCTTGGCGAGTTTAGTGAGTATGGTAAGTTTGAAGAGTTTAGTGAGTATGGTGAGTTTGGCGAGCTTGGTGAGTATGGTAAGTTTGGCGAGCTTGGGGAGTATGGTAAGTTTTATGAGTATGGTAAGTCTGGTAAGTTTGGCGAGTTTAGTGAATATGGCAAGTTTGGCGAGCTTGGCGAGTTTAGTGAGTATGGTAAGTTTGAAGATTTTAGTGAGTATGGTGAGTTTGGCGAGCTTGGTGAGTATGGTAAGTTTGAAGAGTTTAGTGAGTATGGTGAGTTTGGCGAGCTTGGTGAGTATGGTAAGTTTGGCGAGCTTGGGGAGTATGGTAAGTTTTATGAGTATGGTGAGTCTGGTAAGTTTGGCGAGTTTAGTGAATATGGCAAGTTTGGCGAGCTTGGTGAGTATGGTAAGTTTGGTGAGCTTGGCGAGTTTAGTGAGTATGGTAAGTTTGGTGAGCTTGGCGAGTTTAGTGAGTATGGTAAGTTTGGTGAGCTTGGCGAGTTTAGTGAGTATGCTAAGTTTGGCGAGCTTGGCGAGTTTAGTGAGTATGGCAAGTTTGGCGAGCTTGGTGAGTTTGGCGAGCTTGGTGAGTATGGTGAGTTTGGCAAGCTTGGGGAGCATGGTAAGTTTGGCAAGTATGGTAAATTTGGTGAGTATGGTAAGTTTGGCGAGCTTGGCGAGTACAGAGGGTTTGGCGAGTATGGCGAGTTTGGAGAGTATGGTGAGTATATTAAGTTTGGTGAGCTTGGCGAGGATGGTAAGTTTGGTGAGTATGGCAAGTTTGGGAGTATGGCAAGTATGGAGAGTATGGTAAGTTTGGCGAGGATGGTAAGTTTGGTGAGTATGGTAAGTTTGGGAGTTTAGTGAGTATGGTAAGTTTGGCGAGTTTAGTGAGTATGGCAAGTTTGGCGAGCTTGGGGAGTGTGGTGAGTTTGGCGAGCTTGGTAAGTATGGTGAGTTTGGTGAGCTTGGTGAGTATGGTGAGTTTGGCGAGTATGGTGAGTTTGATGAGTATGGTAAGTTTAGTGAGTATGGTAAGTTTGGTGAGTTTAGTGAGTATGGTGAGTTTGGTGAGTTTGATGAGTATGGCAAGTTTGGCGAGCTTGGGGAGTGTGGTGAGTTTGATGAGTATGGTGAGTTGTAAGTTTAGTGAGTATGGCAAGTTTGGCGAGTTTAGTGAGTATGGCAAGTTTGGCGAGCTTGGGGAGTGTGGTGAGTTTGGCGAGCTTGGTAAGTATGGTGAGTTTGGTGAGCTTGGTGAGTATGGTGAGTTTGGCGAGTATGGTGAGTTTGATGAGTATGGTGAGTTTGATGAGTTTAGTGAGTATGGTAAGTTTGGTGAGTTTAGTGAGTATGGCGAGTTTGGCGAGCTAGGTGAGTTTGATGAGTATGGTGAGTTTGATGAGTATGGTGAGTTGTAAGTTTAGTGAGTATGGTAAGTTTGGGAGTTTAGTGAGTATGGCGAGTTGTAAGTTTAGTGAGTATGGTAAGTTTGGGAGTTTAGTGAGTATGGCAAGTTTGGCAAGCTTGGGGAGTGTGGTGAGTTTGGCGAGCTTGGTAAGTATGGTGAGTTTGGTGAGCTTGGTGAGTTTGGTGAGTTTGGCGAGTATGGTGAGTTTGATGAGTATGGTGAGTATGGTAAGTTTAGTGAGTATGGTAAGTTTGGTGAGTTTGGTGAGCTTGGTGAGTATGGTGAGTTTGGCGAGTATGGTAAGTTTGGAGAGTTTAGTGAGTATGGTAAGTTTGTTGAGTATGGTGAGTTTGGCGAGTATGGTAAGTTTGGCGAGTTTGGTAAGTTTGGCGAGTTTGGTGAGTATGGTGAGTTTGGTGAGTATGGTAAGTTTGGAGAGTATGGTAAGTTTGGAGAGTATGGTAAGTTTGGAGAGTATGGTGAGTTTGGAGAGTATGGTAAGTTTGGTGAGTTTGGAGCGTATGGTAAGTTTGGTGAGTATGGTAAGTTTGGAGAGTATGGTAAGTTTGGAGAGTATGGAAAGTTTGGAGAGTATGGAGAGTATGGTAAGTTTGGTGAGTATGGTGAGTTTGGTGAGTTTGGAGAGTATGGTAAGTTTGGAGAGTATGGTAAGTTTGGTGAGTATGGTGAGTTTGGTGAGTTTGGTAAGTTTGGAGAGTTTGGTGAGTATGGTGAGTATGGTAAGTTTGGAGAGTATGGTAAGTTTGGAGAGTATGGTAAGTTTGGTGAGTATGGTGAGTTTGGTGAGTATGGTGAGTTTGGGGATAAGTGTGAGATTATCTAGAAGTCTGACTCACTACTTCACACCAGCAGAAAACAGGAAAGTCCATAAGATCTCACTCCAACTTTACTGCACGGCTGTGTTTCTCTTCAAACAGTCTGAGGACTTTAAACACGGAAACCTGCCCACACATTAAACAGCAGCCCAGCCCGAGACACACACGCACACGCACACACGCACACACGCACACACGCACACACGCACACACGCTCTAACCTGCGTGTGCTGTGTTTACAGTGCTGTGCTCGTGTGAAGGATATGGACTGAGCTGAGGTATATCCTGTACCGGGAGATCCTGAAGAATAATGAATATTAATGTTTACAACTGTGACATCAGAACAACAGAACGCTTTCTGGTTCTATTTAGAAATACTTCTTTATTTAGAACCATATACACCAATCAATCTGAAGAACCACTTCACCAAGGCAGGAGAACCAATTAAGCAAGAAGTGCTCCTGTAGAACTCCCAGCTCTCAATAGAACCTTAACCCTCGAGAAAAACACTGTGTAAGCAGTTTAAAAAGATGGTTCTCTATGGGGAACACTCAAAGAACCATCTGCAAGCTTAAATGGTTCTTTATGGTGAAATGGTTCCTGTGGTGTATCTACCTAGCACCAAAAAAGGGTTCTGCTGTTGTTTTGAGGTGAAGCCTGTACCAGCTACTCTTTCACATACACAACAAGTTCTCCATCACCACCATGCAGAGAACCATTTACGCCTGTTCACGGTCCTATATAGAACCCCTGTCTTTACTAAAAACCTCTAAAGAACCATCCTTTCTAAAAGTAAAATCTAGAACTGTAGTGAAACTTGGCTTCTTATCCTCTTACGTTTTAGTCCAGGTGTAGCTGCTTAAGGTAGGAGCTGCTTTTAAGGTGGAACAGAAAAGAATGAGTACAGGAAGACTGTGCCGGTTCCGTGTTTGAATCCTTCTGGTCTGAAGCGAAACGTTAAAGAGGAGTAAAGCAGAACAGAACCTGAAAACACAGGACAGAATAAAAACCCCATCCACAAAGAAAGAACCGGGAACTCACCACTGGTGACTAATCACTTCTCCTCACCTCCGTTTCACTCTCGGCTCACTCTGACACCTGAGCCTGTTAGTGAGCAGGTAACGAGATGACCTTCTCATTACAACTCAACAATTCAATAGCTGAGCTGTAAACACACTGCACTGCTGGTGCTGGACGTCTGGTTACCATCACTACCACTGTGAACACTTCTGTCTGGGTACGTTTCTCTAGTTCAGAGCTTTTCACACCAAACCACTCTTAGTTAACAGTGCTCACATCTTGACCCTTTAATTGCTCAGCAATTTTGAAAAGCTGGTGGGCGTCCCCTTTTAAGTGCACTGAAGTGGAATTTCTTAGAACATCCAGCATCTTTCAGTGCAAGAACTTGGAGATAACCTGGAAATTGGCCCAGTTCAGGTACAGCTCTGGAGCCGGAACGTATCAGCTCATCATTTAAGGTGGAACTGATGACGTGACTCTTTTTGGATCCTTTTATTCTAAAAATTAAACGCTGATGTTCTAAAAGTGGGTGGAGTAAATCAGAACAGAACCTGAACCTGCACAGCAGAATGAAACCCCCTCCACACGGGGGGCTAATCCCTTCTCCTCACTTCTGTTTCACTCTCCGCTCACTCAAATACCTGAGCAGCCTATCAGTGAACAGTATTAGTGTTACGTCAGAGGTGGGTACAGTGACCTTAACCCATTACTGTAAGTAAACAATCACTCAAACAAAGTAAACAGCCAGACAACCTTCATTTAAATGACTAATCTACTTAATTCAATAGCTGGCTGATGCTGTTGGACGTCTGGTTACCATCACCACCACTATAACCAATTCTGTCCAGATGCGTTCCTCTAGATCTAGACCTGAGCTCTTCACACCAAACCACTCTTAATTAACTTTGTTTACGTCTTAACTTTTTAATTAGGCCACAATTGTGAAAAGCTGGTGGACTTCCCCTTTGTATACAATGCAGTGGAACTTTTTAGAAGACCGAGCATCTGTCAGTGCAGCAGCTACAAACTGATTTAGCCTCTTATTCAGATTCATAGTTCAGGAGCAGCTACAACAGGAACTTATGAGCTGGAACCATTTAAGGTGGAACTGAAAACTGTGGCAAACAAGAACCTCCAGAGCCGAGATCAAGTTGAGGTTCTGTTATTGTAAACCATGTTTAATTATTTCCAGACAATTCAAAGCTTGAGATGCACAAAAAGAAGTGGGACATCTGGTTACCATGAACTAACACTGTTTACATCTCAACCTTTTAATTATGCAGCAATTACGAAAAGCTGGTGGACCTCCCCTTTAAGTACAGGGTGTAGAACCACAGTGGAACTTCTTAGAACATCCAGCTGCTGTCAGCATGAGAACTACGAGACTGAAATGGGATTCTTACTCCAGGTTTTAGTTCAGGTGCAGCTCTGGAGCCAACACACTGGACTGCTGGTGCTGGACATCTGGTTACCATCACTACCACTGCTGTCTGGGTACGTTTCTCTAGTTCAGAGCTTTTTTTGAAAATTTTGAAAAGCTGGTGGACGTCCCCTTTTAGTGGCCTCGTTTAAGGTGGAACTGATACTTGTGGTAAATAGGATTCTGTATAGGAACTGAAGTGCTGCTCTGATCTAAAATTAAATACTGAAGCTCCAAATGTGAGAGGAGGGCAGCAGAACAGGACCGGAACCAACATGGAACCCCCCCCAAAAAAAAACCCACCATGACCTCAGCACTGGTGACTAATCACTTCTCCTCACTTCTGCTTCTCTCTGCTCGGTCACATACCTGAGCTGCTCGTTAGTGGACAAATGGTACATTAGCACAGAGGTGGGCACAGTAGTCTGAACCAGAGCTCAACAACAACAACAACAACAACAACAACAACATTAAGTGTAATTAGTTCCATGGAGTTCAAAGGCTGAGATGTAAACAAAGGAAGTGGACATCTGGTTACCATCACCATCACTGTGAACGAGTCTGTCTGGGCATGTTTGTCTAGAACCTAGTGTTTTAACACCAAACCACTCTACATGGGCTGTGTTCACATCTCAACCCTTTAATTCCACAGCAATTTTGAAAAGCTGGTGAACTTCCTCTTTAAGCACAGTGAACAAAGCTATGGAGAAACTTCTAAAAGTCTCACTAGAGCTTAAAAATCCCAGCAGAACAATCACTTTACTCAACCCCGAGCGAGGAGAGCTGTCTGCTCAGACCCCTGCTCCTCACTGAAGCTCTGAAGAACTCACCTACTGTGGTGACCAGCGTGTTGGCGAAGAACAGAGAAGAAGCCAGGTCCCAGTTGGAGCTGACCGAGGAGTTCCTGAGCACCGACACCCCGTATTTGTTCGCCCTCAGCACCTTCTCCAGAAAGTCCTCCAGCGTGGAGGCGTTGATGCAGCTGAGCTGGAGGATCTGGGCTTTGAGGGCGCTCAGCTCGGAGTGAAGGTTCTCCTCCACCGGCCGCTCGATGGCTGAGAACACCAGCGCTCCCAGCAGCAGGTAGACCACGTAGGCCAGGACTAGCCCCCCCAGCAGCAGGCAGGACCTGAGGGAAGTGGACATGGTGGCCTGCGGAAGCTGAAAGAAGCCGCGGCGACTCGGTTCGTCCAGCCACGTCTGCAGGAAACCCGCTCCGCTGCAGCTGCGCGCGCTTTAAGGCTGCGAGGCTGGCCGGAGTGAACTCCTCCCTCTGCTCCGCTCAGCGCGCTGCAGGCCCCATCCTGAAACTGGAGCTCCTCCACACTGAACTTCTCAGCAGTTTCCTGCTCAGTTTAACCCCTTAACACCTCCACCTGGAGCTTAACCTCCAACTCCAGCTTACACAGGCCCGCTGCTCTGCTTTAAAGGGCACATACCCTCGATTTCCAAGTAGGAGTCTCCCCCACAAACCCATTTATGAGGTTCTATGTTCTAAAAGCTGAATTTAGTTTTTCCAACAAACACTTTTCAGCATCAGGGACTGAAACATGTAGGATTTTGTGAAAAACAGATGGAATTTCCTCTTAATACTCATTGAAGATATTTTAAAGGGCACATACCCTCTGATTTTCAAGTCTCCCCCACAAATTCATTTATGGGGGTATATGCACTAAAAGCTGAGTTTATTTTTTTTCTCAACACATTCCAGACTCAGTGATTGAAACTTGCAGGAATGTTTGAAAAACAGATGGAAATGATTCCCTATAAAGATACTTTAAAGGGCCCATACCCTGCGATTTTCAAGTGTAAGCCCTCCCCGTCTTGAAACTGAAACCCTATTTATATGAGAATATTTTTTTTTCCAGGAACCACTTTTTTAGCCCAATGACTGACTAATGTAGGAATTTTCAAATAACTGGTGTAATTTCCCTTCAGTCTACCGTGGAATGACTTTAAAGGGCACATACCCTCTGATTTTTCAAGTATGAGTCTCCCCTAAGAATTCATTTATGAGGGTTTAAGCACTGAAAGCTGAATTAATTTTCCTCAACGAAACACTTTCCAGCCTCAGTGACTGATTTACGTGTAATGTCACAATGAAGATACTTTAAAGGGCCCATACCGTGTGACTTTCAAGTGTAACCCTCACAACTGAAACTGAAACCCGGTTTATAGAAGAATTTCTGTTTTTCCAACAAACACTTTTCAGCCTCAGAGATTGACGTGTAGGAATTTTCGAAAACAAGGTGTAATTCCCCCTCAGTCTACCATGAAATTACTTTAAAGAGCACATCCCCTCTGATTTTCAAGCATGAGTCCCATTTGAAATCAATTCATGAGGTTTTTATACATTAAAAGCAGCATTTTCTAGCCATAATGACTAAATTATGCAGGAATTTGGGATAAAACAGGTGGAATTTTCCCCTAAATCTACAATAAATAGATTTTAAAGGGCAAATACCCTGTCATTTTCTTTTTTAATTTTAAGACTGCTTAACATTTGGGTGGTTATACGCAGACTTTATTTTCTCCAGCCAACACATTCCATGATGATTGACTGACTTGTGTAGGAAGTTTGGGATCTTCAGGAAACTTTACACACCTTAAACACTGCAGCTCCTACAGACGCCAGAATGGAACCACAGCAGCGTTTAAGGTGGAACGGAGAATTCCCAAAACCAGCTGCTGAACTTCCAACATCTTTAACAGAATCCTGAACAACTTTAACTCTGCAGTCTGTACGTTTCACTCCGGACAGTTTCTCCAACACTCGGACACCATGGAGCAGCTTCAGCTCAGCGTTCAACACTGAAGAGCCTGAAGAGACGAGCAGCTCCACCTTTATTAGCACCACAACCTCCAACAGTGACTGGAAGTAGCAGCCATGCTGTGTGAGTGGATCACTGTGTGCTGGTTGAAGCAGATCATCTTCAACTGAAAGTTTCACAGAGACACCTTTAATCTACTTTGTGTTTGATGTCCAGATCAAAGAGAGTAGCTAGTACAGGTAACGTTAGTGACCAGCAGCTCCAAGTAACTAGCATAGCTAACTAAACAGTATGTGGGCGGAGCTTATTTACACAGAGGCTCATTTTATTTGGTCTGTGTTGCTTCTGTGTGATCATCACCGCCAGCCAATCAGAGCAGAGCTCATCTAAATATTCATGAGCTCAACAAAAGCGAAGAGAAAAGCGAAGTGTTTTATTCTAGAACCAGATGAAAGAGATGAACGGGGTGTAGAACAAGATGAAAGAGAGGAACTGGGTGTAGAACCAGATGAAAGAGAGGAACTGGGTGTGGAACCAGATGAAAGAGAGGAACTGGGTGTAGAACCAGATGAAAGGGAGGAATGGGGTGTAGAACCAGATGAAAGAGAGGAACTGGGTGTAGAACCAGATGAAAGAGAGGAACTGGGTGTGGAACCAGATGAAAGAGAGGAACTGGGTGTAGAACCAGATGAAAGAGAGGAACTGGGTGTGGAACCAGATGAAAGAGAGGAACTGGGTGTGGAACCAGATGAAAGAGAGGAACTGGGTGTAGAACCAGATGAAAGAGAGGAACTGGGTGTGGAACCAGATGAAAGAGAGGAACTGGGTGTGGAACCAGATGAAAGAGAGGAACTGGGTGTAGAACCAGATGAAAGAGAGGAACTGGGTGTGGAACCAGATGAAAGAGAGGAACTGGGTGTGGAACCAGATGAAAGAGAGGAACTGGGTGTGGAACCAGATGAAAGAGAGGAACTGGGTGTAGAACCAGATGAAAGAGAGGAACGTGGTGTAGAACCAGATGAAAGAGAGGAACTGGGTGTAGAACCAGATGAAAGAGAGGAACGTGGTGTAGAACCAGATGAAAGAGAGGAACTGGGTGTAGAACCAGATGAAAGAGAGGAACTGGGTGTGGAACCAGATGAAAGAGAGGAACTGAGTGTGGAACCAGATGAAAGAGAGGAACTGGGTGTAGAACCAGATGAAAGAGAGGAACTGGGTGTAGAACCAGATGAAAGAGAGGAACTGCGTATAGAACCAGATGAAAGAGAGGAACTGGGTGTAGAACCAGATGAAAGAGAGGAACGTGGTGTAGAACCAGATGAAAGAGAGGAACGTGGTGTAGAACCGGATGAAAGAGAGGAACTGGGTGTAGAACCAGATGAAAGAGAGGAACTGGGTGTAGAACCAGATGAAAGAGAGGAACGTGGTGTAGAACCAGATGAAAGAGAGGAACGTGGTGTAGAACCAGATGAAAGAGAGGAACTGGGTGTAGAACCAGATGAAAGAGAGGAACTGCGTATAGAACCAGATGAAAGAGAGGAACTGGGTGTAGAACCAGATGAAAGAGAGGAACTGCGTATAGAACCAGATGAAAGAGAGGAACGTGGTGTAGAACCAGATGAAAGAGAGGAACGTGGTGTAGAACCAGATGAAAGAGAGGAACTGGGTGTAGAACCAGATGAAAGAGAGGAACTGCGTATAGAACCAGATGAAAGAGAGGAACTGGGTGTAGAACCAGATGAAAGAGAGGAACTGGGTGTAGAACCAGATGAAAGAGAGGAACGTGGTGTAGAACCCGATGAAAGAGAGGAACGTGGTGTAGAACCAGATGAAAGAGAGGAACTGGGTGTAGAACCAGATGAAAGAGAGGAACGTGGTGTAGAACCAGATGAAAGAGAGGAACGTGGTGTAGAACCAGATGAAAGAGAGGAACTGGGTGTAGAACCAGATGAAAGAGAGGAACTGCGTATAGAACCAGATGAAAGAGAGGAACTGGGTGTAGAACCAGATGAAAGAGAGGAACTGCGTATAGAACCAGATGAAAGAGAGGAACGTGGTGTAGAACCAGATGAAAGAGAGGAACGTGGTGTAGAACCAGATGAAAGAGAGGAACTGGGTGTAGAACCAGATGAAAGAGAGGAACTGCGTATAGAACCAGATGAAAGAGAGGAACTGGGTGTAGAACCAGATGAAAGAGAGGAACGTGGTGTAGAACCCGATGAAAGAGAGGAACGTGGTGTAGAACCAGATGAAAGAGAGGAACTGGGTGTAGAACCAGATGAAAGAGAGGAACGTGGTGTAGAACCAGATGAAAGAGAGGAACTGGGTGTAGAACCAGATGAAAGAGAGGAACGTGGTGTAGAACCAGATGAAAGAGAGGAACTGGGTGTGGAACCAGATGAAAGTCAAGTCAAGTCAAGTCAATTTTATTTATATAGCGCTTTTTACAACGATGTTGTCTCAAAGCAGCTTTACAGAGTTTTGAAAACAGTTATAACATGTATCCCCCAGTGAGCAAGCCAGAGGCAACAGTGGCAAGAACACCTCCCTCAACTGGAGGAAGAAACCTTGGGAGGAACCAGACTCACAAGGGGAGACCCATCCTCCTCTGATCAAACAGTATTTACAGTTTGAACTAAATACCAAAGAAAGAAGTCTCTGTTTGAAATCTGGATAGCAAAGCTTTAGAAGCTGCACAGATAGAGGCAGTGTATGACTGAGGCAGTCTCTGACTGAGGCAGTCTATGACTGAGTCTTTATGTAAAGTGGGTGTGAGCTGAAACAGTCCCATCCTATCTCAGTGCTGGTGCATCTGGATGGCACAGTGATGTAACTGAGGGTGTAGCAGTAAATGGACAGGTGAGCTGGCTGGTGATGGTGGGGTGATGGCCCGATGATCAGTCCTTCAATAGCCTTCAACAGACAGGAGGACAGTCATTTCCTCAGGAAGAGTAAAGAGAAAGAGTTAGTTGGGCTCGGGAGTGAGACTGTAGAGAATATGAATTTTCAGAATTTTAGAGTGTGGCTGGCGACTCCGGCAGATCTAACTATAACAGCCTAAACTAAAAGGAGAGAACCAGAAGGTAACATGGACATGAGACCACCCTGAGACACTGGGGTCCCCCCACTCCACCATCAACAAACCTGTGTGATCGCGTGAAGTGGTGGAACAACAGCACCAACATCTCAGTTTACCATAAACCTCTGTGTCCAAGAACCCCCAGATCTCCTGCCTTTATCTAAAAGAGAAGATTAATAACCAGAAGATACTAAACAAGTATGTTTTCAGTCTAGACTTAAATATTGAGACTGTGTCAGAGTCCCGAACATTAACTGGGAGATTATTCCACAATTTTGGGGCTTTGTAGGAAAAAGCTCTTCCCCTCATTGTAGTCTTCTGAATTTTAGGAACTATTAGAAAACCAGCATCCTGTGATCTGAGTGAACGTGGCGGTTCATAATAGGAAATTAGATCTTGCAGGTACTCCGGTGCGAGACCGTGCAGGGCTTTATACGTCAGTAATAGAATTTTATAGTCGATACGGAATTTAACAGGAAGCCAGTGTAGCTGATAAAACTGGACTGATGTGATCGAATTTCCTGGTTTTAGTTAGTACTCTAGCTGCAGCGTTCTGAACTAACTGAAGTTTATTCAGGTTCCTGCTGGAGCATCCTGACAATAATGCATTACAGTAATCTAGCCTTGAGGTTATAAAGGCATGCACTAACTTTTCAGCATCAGACACAGATAACGCATTTCTTAACTTTGAAATGTTTCGTAGGTGAAGAAACGCTGTTCTTGTAATGTTACCGATGTGTTGATTAAATGTCAGATCTGAGTCAATTGTTACACCAAGATTTTTGGCTACTGAACCAGGAACTACAGAGAAATCAGCAAGATTTAACATTAAATCTGAACATTTAGTCCGAGCAGCCTTTGGGTCGAGGAGGAGAACTTCCGTTTTATCTGGGTTTAAAAGAAGGAAGTTCTGTAGCATCCAAAGTCTAATATCTCTTACACAATCTTCTATCTTATTTAATCTGGATTTGTCATCTGGTTTGGCTGATATGTACAGTTGTGTATCATCGGCATAACAGTGGAAACTAATTCCATGTCTATTTATAACTGAGCCTAATGGTAGCATATATAGTGTAAATAACAGAGGACCTAAAACAGAACCTTGTGGAACTCCATATTTCACTTTTGTAGTGTTAGATGATACATTATTTATCTTTACAAACTGAAAGCGATCACTAAGGTAAGATGTGAACCAGGATAACGCTGTTCCTGTGATTCCAACTATATTTTCTAACCTGTCCAAGAGAATAGTGTGATCTATAGTGTCAAAAGCTGCACTTAGATCTAGTAACACCAGTAGAGATACGTGGTCCTGATCAGAGGCAAGAAGAAGATCATTTGTTATCTTAACTAAAGCTGTCTCTGTGCTGTGATGTGGCCTAAAACCAGATTGGAATTTTTCATATATGTTGTTCTTATGTAGATGAGGACAGAGTTGTCGAGCTACAGCCTTTTCTAAAATCTTAGAGATAAAAGGTAAATTGGAAATGGGTCTATAACTGGACAGTTCTCTAGGGTCAAGATTTGGCTTCTTTATCAAGGGTTTTATCACAGCTAGTTTAAAAGACTTAGGTACATGACCCAGACTAAGAGAAGAGTTGATGATAGTTAAGATAGGTTTAATAATAGCTGGTAATACTTGTTTTAATAGTTTGTTGGAACCATATCGAGTGTGCATGTAGCAGAAGTTGAGGAAGAGATAAGTTTTTCTAGTTCTGTCTGCTGTAGTGGAGAAAATGTTTCTAGTCTTTCTTCTAAAATCACATTTTGTGCTGTTTGAGCCAAACCGGATGAAGGATAGGTTACTCGTATTGGTAGAACTTTTTGTCTAATATTCTCGATTTTGCTATTGAAAAAGTCCATGAAATCATTGCTGCTGTAGTTTGCGGGTATTTGAGGTTCAGATCCTGCCTGATTTTTGGTAAGTTTTGCGATGGTGCTAAATAAAACTCTAGGATTGTTTTTGTTGTGTTCGATGAGTGTGGACAGGTATGCTGAGCGTGTTTTAATAAGTGCCTTTCTGTAACTGCTAAGGCTGTCCTTCCAAGCAGAGTGAAATACCTCTAGCTTGGTCACTCTCCATTTGCGTTCTAATTTCCGTACTGTCTGTCTTAAGGTGCGTACTTCATTGTTGTACCACGGAGCTTTTTTTGTTGCATCTTTTTAATTTTTATAGGTGCAACGTTGTCTAAAGTAAATCGGAGTGTATTTTCTACGCAGTCAGTTAGTCTGTCAAGCTCTGTTGGGTCTGATGATGGAAAAATTATGGTTGATAAATCTGGAAGAGTTTCAATAAAGTTCTGAGATGTATTTGGCATTATTGAACGTTTCATGCAATAACGGGGTGATGTACATACATTTTTACTAAGACTCAATTCATATGAAATTAGGTAGTGATCTGAAACTACTGGAGTCTGTGGAAGAACAGTAAGATTATGTATATCAACTCCTAAAGTCAAAACTAGATCTAGTGTGTGATTACAGGAATGTGTAGGCCCTATTACATTCTGAGTGAGACCTATAGAGTCTAAGATAGATGAAAAAGCCTTTTTTAATGGATCTGCTGAGTTTTCAAAGTGAATATTAAAATCTCCTGCGATTATTAGTTTTTCAGCGCTCACTGCTAGATCTGCAACAAAGTCACTGAATTCTTTTAAGAACTCAGAATAAGGTCCTGGTGGTCTATAAATGCTGACTAGGGTGAGTACACTTCTATTAGTGGTCGGATTGGTGATGTTTATGAGAAGAATTTCAAAAGAATTGAAAGTGAGATTGTGTTTCTGACTTATGTCTAATGAATTTTTATGAATGACACATATACCCCCTCCTTTACCGGACAGTCTGGGGCTGTGTACATACTTATAGCCTATGGGGGTGGCTTCATTTAATGCCAAATATTCCTCAGGTTTAATCCATGTTTCTACGAGACATAACACATCAATTTTATGGTAGGTTATTATATCATTTACAATGACAGCCTTAGAGTTCAGTGATCTTATATTAAATAAACCAAACCTTAATTCAGAAACACTGCAGCTAGACACTGGATCTAATATTCTTATATTAACTAAGTTATTTAAACAAACTGATTGAGATTTTCTAAGTTTGTGTTTAATTCGGGGCAGTGAAACAGTCTCAATATAGTTGTACCTAGGTGAAAGAGAGGAACGTGGTGTGGAACCAGATGAATATGTATCTGGGAGGTTTATTGAGGATGTGAAGCAGGAAGTCACTGAGCAGGCTCTGAACTGGGGAACGCTGTGCTAGGCAGAACTTTTCTAAAGGAATCCGTTGCCGTGCTGTAACTAACGAGGTCCAGAGCTCCTCCCTCTCCAGTCACTCCTCAGTGTGATCTAATTTACACAGAGGTGAACTTATCACCCACATACCAACTGCAGGACGTCCTGTCCAATCAAAGAACTACAACTGAAGTGCTGACGTTATCAGAAATATATCACATTTAAAGAGTCAGTATGACAGAAAACTGAATTCTCTAAAATAAGAGTTTAATATAGAACTTATAAACACTGTTAATGTGAACCTACCTGCACCTCCATTTAAGGTGGAAACAGGAGAACTGGTGAAGGAGAAGCTGAGCTGTTGGTGCTGGTGGTCAGTAGGAGTGAGTGTTGTAGTGTGTAAGGGTGATCTGGGGGTGAACATTGGTGGTCAATAAGAGTGAGTATTGTAGTGTGTAAGGGTGATCTGGGGGTGAACACTGGTGGTCAGTAGGAGTGAGTGTTGTAGTGTGTAAGGGTGATCTGGGGGTGAACACTGGTGGTCAGTAGGAGTGAGTATTGTAGTGTGTAAGGGTGATCTGGGGGTGAACACTGGTGGTCAGTAGAAGTGAGTATTGTAGTGTGTAAGGGTGATCTGGGGGTGAACACTGGTGGTCAGTAGGAGTGAGTATTGTAGTGTGTAAGGGTGATCTGGGGGTGAACACTGGTGGTCAGTAGGAGTGAGTATTGTAGTGTGTAAGAGTGATCTGGGGGTGAACACTGGTGGTCAGTAGGAGTGAGTATTGTAGTGTGTAAGGGTGATCTGGGGGTAAACACTGGTGGTCAGTAGGAGTGAGTATTGTAGTGTGTATGGGTGATCTGGGGGTGAACACTGGTGGTCAGTAGGAGTGAGTATTGTAGTGTGTAAGGGTGATCTGGGGTGAACACTGGTGGTCAGTAGGTGTGAGTATTGTAGTGTGTAAGGGTGATCTGGGGGTGAACACTGGTGGTCAGTAGGAGTGAGTATTGTAGTGTGTAAGGGTGATCTGGGGGTGAACACTGGTGGTCAGTAGGAGTGAGTATTGTAGTGTGTAAGGGTGATCTGGGGTGAACACTGGTGCTCAGTAGGTGTGAGTATTGTAGTGTGTAAGGGTGATCTGGGGGTGAACACTGGTGGTCAGTAGGTGTGAGTATTGTAGTGTGTAAGGGTGATCTGGGGGTGAACACTGGTGGTCAGTAGTAGTGAGTATTGAATTGTGTAAGGGTGATCTGGGGGTGAACACTGGTGGTCAGTAGGTGTGAGTATTGTAGTGTGTAAGGGTGATCTGGGGGTGAACACTGGTGGTCAGTAGGAGTGAGTATTGTAGTGTGTAAGGGTGATCTGGGGGTGAACACTGGTGATCTTTAGTATGTGTTGGTTTGTTTTCTTGGTGGTTCTTAAACTGCTGCTCGATATCAGCTCATCTTTCAGTTCAGCTCCAACCTCTTTTCATCACATCAGCACCACCTCCAACATCTACTGTAACATCTCACCTCCATCTCCTCCAACATCTACTGTAACATCTCACCTCCATCTCCTCCAACATCTACTGTAACATCTCACCTCCATCACCTCTAACATCTACTGTAACATCTCACCTCCATCTCCTCCAACATCTACTGTAACATCTCACCTCCACCACCTCCAACATCTACTGTAACATCTCACCTCCATCTCCTCCAACATCTACTGTAACATCTCACCTCCATCTCCTCCAACATCTACTGTAACATCTCACCTCCATCTCCTCCAACATCTACTGTAACATCTCACCTCCATCACCTCCAACATCTACTGTAACATCTCACCTCCATCTCCTCCAACATCTACTGTAACATCTCACCTCCATCTCCTCCAACATCTACTGTAACATCTCACCTCCATCTCCTCTAACATCTACTGTAACATCTCACCTCCATCAGCTCTAACATCTACTGTAACATCTCACCTCCATCTCCTCTAACATCTACTGTAACATCTCACCTCCATTACCTCTAACATCTACTGTAACATCTCACCTCCATCACCTCTAACATCTACTGTAACATCTCACCTCCATCTCCTCCAACATCTACTGTAACATCTCACCTCCATCACCTCTAACATCTACTGTAACATCTCACCTCCATCTCCTCCACTCTGTTCCTCACCTCCATCTCCTCCACTCTGTTCTTCACCTCCGTCTCCTCCACTCTGTTCTTCACCTCCATCTCCTCCACTCTGTTCCTCACCTCCATCTCCTCCACTCTGTTCCTCACCTCCATGTCCTCCACTCTGTTCCTCACCTCCTTCTCCTCCACTCTGTTCTTCGCCTCCATCTCCTCCACTCTGTTCTTCACCTCCATCTCCTCCACTCTGTTCTTCACCTCCATCTCCTCCACTCTGTTCCTCACCTCCATCTCCTCCACTCTGTTCCTCACCTCCATCTCCTCCCACTCTGTTCTTCACCTCCATCTCCTCCACTCTGTTCCTCACCTCCATCTCCTCCACTCTGTTCTTCACCTCCATCTCCTCCACTCTGTTCTTCACCTCCATCTCCTCCACTCTGTTCCTCACCTCCATCTCCTCCACTCTGTTCTTCACCTCCATCTCCTCCACTCTGTTCTTCGCCTTCATGTCCTCCACTCTGTTCTTCACCTCCATCTCCTCCAATCATATCTTTTTTAATTATTTATTATTTTTTAATCTTTTTATTTTTTTTATCTCATTTTTTTATTATTTTATATTTTTTATTAGTGTTTCAACTTTTTATTATCTTGTTGTATGTATTTTATGTTTATTTTATATTCTTTTATAATTTTTTCGAACATTTTTTATATTATATTTTATGCATCTATTTTAAATGTTTATTTAAAATTTGTATTTTATTTATTATGATTATTTTTGCTAATTTTGCTTTCAATCCCTTAAAATGTAAATGCTCGGCTGCACTGAAAATGAGGGTCACCACTCAATGTATTTCCGAGATTAAATAAAGGTTGATTGATTGATTGATTGATTGATTGATTGATTGAAACTATCATAAACAGCGTCTCAGAATCAGACAGTGTATTTATAACATCTACTGTAAGAACTTTCTGTGAGGAGCTTTTAGAGGTGGACGTCTGGTTCCATTCACCTCCACTGTGAACAGTGGGAATCTGTGAAGTTCTATAGGGTATATAAGGGTATATAAGGGTATATAGGGTATATAAGGGTATATAAGGGTATATAGGGTATATAAGGGTATATAAGGATATATAAGGGTATATAAGGGTATATAAGGATATATAAGGGTATATAAGGGTATATAGGGTATATAAGGGTATATAAGGGTATATAAGGGTATATAAGGGTATATAAGGATATATAAGGATATATAAGGGTATATAGGGTATATAAGGGTATATAGGGTATATAAGGGTATATAAGGGTATATAGGGTATATAAGGGTATATAAGGGTATATAAGGGTATATAGGGTATATAAGGGTATATAAGGGTATATAAGGGTATATAGGGTATATAAGGGTATATAAGGGTATATAAGGGTATATAAGGGTATATAAGGGTATATAGGGTATATAAGGGTATATAAGGGTATATAGGGTATATAAGGGTATATAAGGGTATATATAGGTATATAAGGGTATATATAGGTATATAAGGGTATATAAGGGTATTTAGGGTATATAAGGGTATATAGGGTATATAAAGGTATATAAGGGTATATAGGGTACATAAGGGTATATACAGGTATATAGGGTATATAAGGGTATATAAGGGTATATAGGGTATATAAGGGTATATAAGGGTATATAGGGTACATAAGGGTATATACTGGTATATAGGGTATATAAGGGTATTTAGGGTATATAAGGGTATATAGGATATATAAAGTTATATAAGGGTATTTAGGGTATATAAGGGTATATAGGGTATATAAAAGTATATAAGGGTATATAGGGTACATAAGGGTATATACTGGTATATAGGGTATATAAGGGTATATAGGGTATATAAGGGTATATAAGGGTATATAGGGTATATAAAGGTATATAAGGGTGTATAGGGTACATAAGGGTATATACTGGTATATAGGGTATATAAGGGTATATAGGGTATTTAGGGTATATAAGGGTATATAGGGTATATAAAGGTATATAAGGGTGTATAGGGTACATAAGGGTATATACTGGTATATAGGGTATATAAGGGCATATAAGGGTATATAGGGTATATACTGGTATATAGGGTATATAAGGGTATATAAGGGTATATAGGGTATATAAGGGTATATAAGGGTATATAGGGTACATAAGGGTATATAAGGGTATATAGGGTATATAAGGGTATTTAAGGGTATATAGGGTATATAAGGGTATATAAGGGTATATAAGGGTATATAGGGTATATAAGGGTATATAAGGGTATATAAGGGTATATAAGGGTATATATAGGTATATAAGGGTATATAAGGGTAGACAAGGGTATATATAGGTATATAAGGGTATATAAGGGTATATAAGGGTATTTAGGGTATATAAGGGTATATAAGGGTATATAGGGTATATAAGGGTATATAGGGTATATAAGGGTATATAAGGGTATATAAGGGTATATAAGGTATATAAGGGTATATAGGGTATATAAGGGTATATAAGGGTATATAGGGTATATAAGGGTATATAGGGTATATAGGGTATATAAGGGTATATACGGGTATATAAGGGTATATAAGGGTATATAAGGGTATTTAGGGTATATAAGGGTATATAAGGGTATATTAGGGTATATACGGGTATATAATGGTATATAAGGGTATATAGGGTATATAAGGGTATATAGGGTATATAAGGGTATAAGGGTATACAAGGGTATATAAGGGTATTTAAGGGTATATAAGGGTATATAAGGGTATTTAAGGGTATATAAGGGTATATAAGGGTATATAGGGTATATAAGGTGTTACTGAGGGTTAGAAGTCACTGTGGTTTAGGTGGTTGATATTTTGGTCTGGATGTGTTTAAATAGCGTTGGTGAGGTTCAGCTGCTCCTCAACAACAACAAACAGTCTTCAAGTGTTTTGCATCAGTTTTTTTTAGTTTTCTCACAAAGAATAAAAGCCCTGAGGGCACAGATCAGCGAGTCACATGCTGTTCCGACCGCAGGCTCTTCTCGTTTACCTCCTTTTAGGAGCTCCACGGAGGATCGCCGGCTTTGACCACACAGTTGGGAGGCCGAGTGAGGACGGTCCAGCAGCGGCTGGGTATAATGCAGCATTGTCTGCTTTAAAAAGCAGAAGATATGTGACTCGGCAACTTTCATAATGAAGTCATTCACCAGCCAACAGGCGGCCGTTTACATAAGAGCGCAGCGCAGGAGCTACTGTGCTTCCAGACGGAGCTTCAGAGCTTCGGAGCTTCTTGTTTTGTAAAACCAGATGACAGCCATGAGACCGTATCTCAGTGCAGAGGTCAGTGGAGGTCGACTCAGTCACGGCCGGCTTGTGAAGAAAAACCCTCTTTCAGAAGCCAAAGTCAAATCCACCGGTTCCTCTTTTATTATATCAACCCACACGTTTACAGGCGTGTCTTCAAACCGTGAACACAGATGTTCAAACTGAGAAAATATGATCTTTATTTCTCACACGCTCGGTAAAAATCCCACTTTCTTTTATTCTATTAATATTCAGGGCACAGAAAATCAGGAGGGAACGAAAACGCAAACTATTTTCCACCTTAAAGTGACTCCTGTTGGCCAAAATATCGGAAACTCTCCATGCACAAAAAAAAGGTGGTTTCCAATATTATGGCCACTTCCACTCATCACACACGGGACAACACTAAATTCGTATGTGAAGGAAAAGAAGATGGACGTGAGCCGTAACAACGAGTCATAAGCAATATTGCGTTTCTGCCCCCCTCTGGTCTGCGGGGGGGGCAGAAAGAAGAGCCTACCCCAGCGAGCACCGGCGCCGGGAGGAGCAGCGCGTCCTCCTGCACAGCTTTCAGAGTCCAGGCTGCTGTTTTGGCACAGAGACCGAGAGAGGAACACAGTCGTACATTTAAATACACAGAAATAAAAACAATCCAATCAGCTTCTTACACGAAAACTCCACCACCTGCTCCCAGCCCACTGCACCTGCCCACCGCACCTGCCCGCCGCACCTGCCCGCCACACCTGCTCACACGCTCACATAACACAGAACTCACACGTGTGTGTTAGAGCAGCAGAAACTGTGAAATCAGAAGTGGAGCCGAGTACGAGTCCGGCCAACACGCAACACAAACACTAAACAATTAAACACAGAAACAATGAATGTTTACAAACTACTGACCATTTGTGTGGTCAACAGAGGAACCTGACCTCCACGTGTAACCCCTCCATGCAGTGAAACACCCACATATACACACACGCTAGTGAACACACACACACACGTGATCACCTGAACTGAACTTTCCTTAAACAAGACAACATGCCCCCACCTGCTCCCAGGGTACTGTGGATAGGGCTGCCCACCACTCCGGGCAAGTGTGTTCACCGCCCCCTAGTGTGTGTGTTCACTCGTGTGTGTGTGTGTTCACTAGTGTGGATGTTTCACTGCCCCCTAGTGTGTTGCACCGTCCGTAGTCTGTGGGTTTGAGAGTGTGTGTATGTGGGTGTTTCACTGCCCCCTAGTGTGTGTGTGTGTGTGTGTGTGTGTGTGTGTGTGTGTGTATGTGTGTGTATAGGTGTTTCACTGCTTCTAGTGTATGTGTTTGTGTTCACTAGTGTTTCTCTGTCCCCTAGTGTGTTGCACCGTCCGTAGTCTGTGGGTTTGAGAGTGTGTGTATGTTTCACTGTCCCCTAGTGTGTGTGTTCACTAGTGTGTGTGTTCACTAGTGTGTGTGTGTGTGTGTGTGTTCACTAGTGTGGATGTTTCACTGCCCCCTAGTGTGTTGCACCGTCCGTAGTCTGTGGGTTTGAGAGTGTGTGTATGTGGGTGTTTCACTGCCCCCTAGTGTGTGTGTGTGTGTGTGTGTGTGTGTGTGTATGTGTGTGTATAGGTGTTTCACTGCTTCTAGTGTATGTGTTTGTGTTCACTAGTGTTTCTCTGTCCCCTAGTGTGTTGCACCGTCCGTAGTCTGTGGGTTTGAGAGTGTGTGTATGTTTCACTGTCCCCTAGTGTGTGTGTTCACTAGTGTGTGTGTTCACTAGTGTGTGTGTGGGGGGGTATCACTGCAGGGAGGGGTTAAGTGTGGAGGTGTGTATAAACACAGATGGTTATTTGCTTTAAATTCTAAATTCAGTGCTACTCGAGTCCCACAGGGGCGCCAACAGAAATCAGAACTAGTGTCTGAGTGCAGTTCAGCTTTTACACCACTAGAAAAAAAAAACTGTTCCTTTGTTGTTTCTGCACCTCCTCCTCCTCCTCCTCTTCCTCCTCTCACACTGGTTAAACTGGGTTCTCTGGAGCCGCGCTGAAGACCTGCTGCTGTAAACCAAGTTAAAGTTCTGTACGACCCGGACGGCTGGACTCGTTATCTGATGTTAATTACTAATTATTGCATGTTTCCTTTGAGCTGATTAGTCCAGTATTAAACTAAGACTGTGCTCAGACTGCAGGAGAATCAGATTTGTTTCCCAGATCAGATGTCTTGAGGTGACTGTTCACACAGATGATCAGATCAGATCAGATTTGTGTGTCCAGACAACCAACATACAGCATCTGTACGGAGTGTAGTCAGTAACGACGGATACGCTGATAACACACAAATAGAGGAGATGCAGCTTCGTCTCCTCCTCAGTGCGTCCGAGCAGCAGTTCTCTGGAACGAATCCCAGCACCTCCATCACTCCATCACTGATTGGACTGTCTGTCACACAGCCAGTAGACCTGGAAAGCTGATTGGACCAGCCAGACTGACTGAGACGCATCTGTAAAAATCAGACTGGAGTCAGTTTTAAACCAGTTCATGTTCTGTTCTGTCTAGACTAAGATTCTAAAGACAGTAATCAGATTTGGGCTGGACAGGTTCTGGACTGGACACCGCGGCTGGTGGAGATCAGGTGGAGATCAGGTGGAGATCAGGTGGAGATCAGGTGGAGATCAGGTGGAGATCAGGTGGAGATCAGGTGGAGATTAGGCTGGAGTGCTCGTGTAAACAGCTGCTCTGTATCTGCTGTGATGGTGTTTATGTAACATGAGCCATTCGGAGATAAACAAACAACAAGTAAACGAAGCTCGAGTGAGAGAACAGAACGAGAGAGCAGAACGAGAGAGCAGAACGAGAGAACAGAACGAGAGAACAGAACGAGAGAGCAGAACGAGAGAACAGAACGAGAGAACAGAACGAGAGAGCAGAACGAGAGAACAGAACGAGAGAACAGAACGAGAGAACAGAACGAGAGAACAGAACGAGAGAGCAGAACGAGAGAGCAGAACGAGAGAACAGAACGAGAGAACAGAACGAGAGAGCAGAACGAGAGAACAGAACGAGAGAACAGAACGAGAGAGCAGAACGAGAGAACAGAACGAGAGAACAGAACGAGAGAGCAGAACGAGAGAACAGAACGAGAGAACAGAACGAGAGAACAGAACGAGAGAGCAGAACGAGAGAGCAGAACGAGAGAGCAGAACGAGAGAACAGAACGAGAGAGCAGAACGAGAGAGCAGAACGAGAGAACAGAACGAGAGAACAGAACGAGAGAGCAGAACGAGAGAACAGAACGAGAGAACAGAACGAGAGAGCAGAACGAGAGAACAGAACGAGAGAACAGAACGAGAGAGCAGAACGAGAGAGCAGAACGAGAGAGCAGAACGAGAGAACAGAACGAGAGAGCAGAACGAGAGAGCAGAACGAGAGAACAGAACGAGAGAACAGAACGAGAGAGCAGAACGAGAGAGCAGAACGAGAGAGCAGAACGAGAGAACAGAACGAGAGAGCAGAACGAGAGAACAGAACGAGAGAGCAGAACGAGAGAACAGAACGAGAGAACAGAACGAGAGAGCAGAACGAGAGAACAGAACGAGAGAACAGAACGAGAGAACAGAACGAGAGAGCAGAACGAGAGAACAGAACGAGAGAACAGAACGAGAGAGCAGAACGAGAGAACAGAACGAGAGAACAGAACGAGAGAACAGAACGAGAGAGCAGAACGAGAGAGCAGAACGAGAGAACAGAACGAGAGAACAGAACGAGAGAACAGAACGAGAGAGCAGAACGAGAGAGCAGAACGAGAGAACAGAACGAGAGAACAGAACGAGAGAGCAGAACGAGAGAGCAGAACGAGAGAGCAGAACGAGAGAACAGAACGAGAGAGCAGAACGAGAGAACAGAACGAGAGAACAGAACGAGAGAGCAGAACGAGAGAGGAGAACGAGAGAACAGAACGAGAGAACAGAACGAGAGAACAGAACGAGAGAGCAGAACGAGAGAGCAGAACGAGAGAGCAGAACGAGAGAACAGAACGAGAGAGCAGAACGAGAGAACAGAACGAGAGAGCAGAACGAGAGAACAGAACGAGAGAACAGAACGAGAGAACAGAACGAGAGAACAGAACGAGAGAGCAGAACGAGAGAGCAGAACGAGAGAGCAGAACGAGAGAGCAGAACGAGAGAGCAGAACGAGAGAACAGAACGAGAGAACAGAACGAGAGAGCAGAACGAGAGAACAGAACGAGAGAGCAGAACGAGAGAACAGAACGAGAGAGCAGAACGAGAGAGTTGAGGAGCAGCTCAGGAGCAGCTCAGGTGCAGCTCAGGTGCAGCTCAGGAGCAGCTCAGGTGCAGCTCAGGTGCAGGTGAGCGCGGATCTCAGGTCATGATGTTCCTGTTGATGTCATAAGACAGTCGTCGTTTAGCGTTAGCCGCTAGCTGCTGGTTGGATGTGGGCAGGTTGGGGGAGAACCTGGCGGTGGGCTGCCTACGACCGTCCCGCCCCTGAAACACAGAACACAACAATCATAAATATAATAGTAACTGTTTAGCTCCACCCACTCAGCCTACAGCAGTTTAGCTCCACCCACTCAGCCTACAGCAGTTTAGCTCCACCCACTCAGCCTACAGCAGTTTAGCTCCACCCATTCAGCCTACACCAGTTTAGCTCCACCCACTCAGTGTACAGCAGTTTAGCTCCACCCATTTAGCCTACAGCTGTTTAGCTCCACTCATTCAGTCTACAGCTGTTTAGCTCCACCCATTCAGTCTGGAATGGGCCCTTTAATAAATGACCATACTCATCTGTACTCTGACACCTTAAATAAGAGCATTCATAAAATAAAATAAAATAAAATAAAATAAAATAAAATAAAATAAAATAAAATAAAAACACTAAAAACACTAAAAACACTAAAAACTATAAACATGACACAGTAAATCTAAAATACAGACAAAGCTAATCGAAAAAGAAATGAGGACGCTTCTCGTCTGAAGAGGAATTTAATTTCATTTTATTTACTGGTTTAAATTTCTTACTGGGTTCTAGAAGATAATCACTCGGTCAGGCCTGAATCTGAGCCGGGGTGGGGACTCTGAACTCTGAACATACTGTAGTTTAATTAATCTTTACTCCTCAAAAGTAAACAACTTACAGAGCTGACTGCGCCCAAGTGCAGCGACTGGAGGAGGAGCTTACGGCTCAGCGACTCCGCCCGCTTATACTTCACATCAATCATCCGGTCCAGATCCTGGAGGCCGTCCAGAAGGCTCTGGTTCCTTTAGGGAGAACACAGTGATCCACACTTCACTCAGTGAGCAGTAATGTTTACACTGCGAGTGTGTAAGTGCTGCACAAAGACTCACTTCTTCACTGAATCTACTGACTGAGAATCAGTGAACGTAGTGGAACTTCTCAGCATCTCAGCAAACAGTCCAGCCATTGTTCTTACACACAGTCACCTGACTCAACACTGCAGTCTCACACTTCACCACAAGAGGGCAGTACAAGATCAGCACTACAGGTTACTGACTCCAGTCTGAGACTTAAAGCCCACATATTTCTACAGAACAGAGAGTTTGAGGTGTAAACAAAGAGATTTGGTGTGAGATGGTGTTTACAGTGGTGGTGATGATGTTTACAGTGGTGGTGATGGTGTTTACAGTGGTGTTGATGGTGTTTACAGTGGTGGTGATGGTGTTTACAGTGGTGTTGATGGTGTTTACAGTGGTGGTGATGGTGTTTACAGTGGTGGTGGTGGTGTTTACAGTGGTGGTGATGATGTTTACAGTGGTGGTGATGGTGTTTACAGTGGTGTTGATGGTGTTTACAGTGGTGGTGGTGTTGTTTACAGTGGTGGTGGTGTTGTTTACAGTGGTGGTGATGATGTTTACAGTGGTGGTGATGGTGTTTACAGTGGTGGTGGTGTTGTTTACAGTGGTGGTGATGGTGTTTACAGTGGTGGTGGTGGTGTTTATAGTGGTGGTGATGGTGTTTACAGTGGTGGTGATGGTGTTTTCAGTAGTGGTGTTTATTGTGGTGGTGATGGTGTTTACAGTGGTGGTGGTGTTGTTTACAGTGGTGGTGATGGTGTTCATAGTGGTGGTGATGGTGTTTACAGTGGTGGTGATGGTGTTTACAGTGGTGGTGATGGTGTTTACAGTAGTGGTGTTTATTGTGGTGGTGATGGTGTTTACAGTGGTGGTGATGATTATGTTTACAGTGGTGGTGATGGTGTTTACAGTGGTGGTGATGGTGTTTTCAGTGGTGATGATGGTGTTTACAGTGGTGGTGATGGTGTTTACAGTGGTGGTGATGGTGTTTACAGTAGTGGTGTTTATTGTGGTGGTGATGGTGTTTACAGTGGTGGTGATGGTGTTTACAGTGGTGGTGATGGTGTTTTCAGTGGTGATGATGGTGTTTACAGTGGTGGTGATGGTGTTTACAGTGGTGGTAATGGTATTTACAGTGGTGGTGATGATGGTGTTTACAGTGGTGGTGATGGTATTTACAGTGTTGGTGATGGTGTTTACAGTGGTGGTGATGATGGTGTTTACAGTGGTGGTGATGGTGTTTACAGTGGTGGTGATGGTGTTTACAGTGGTGGTGATGGTGTTTACAGTAGTGGTGTTTATTGTGGTGGTGATGGTGTTTACAGTGGTGGTGATGGTGTTTACAGTGGTGGTGATGGTGTTTTCAGTGGTGATGATGGTGTTTACAGTGGTGGTGATGGTGTTTACAGTGGTGGTAATGGTATTTACAGTGGTGGTGATGATGGTGTTTACAGTGGTGGTGATGATGGTGTTTACAGTGTTGGTGATGGTGTTTACAGTGGTGGTGATGATGGTGTTTACAGTGGTGGTGATGGTGTTTACAGTGGTGGTGATGGTATTTACAGTGTTGGTGATGATGATGTTTACAGTGGTGGTGATGGTGTTTACAGTGGTGGTGATGGTGTTTACAGTGTTGGTGATGATGATGTTTACAGTGGTGGTGATGGTGTTTACAGTGGTGGTGGTGTTGTTTACAGTGGTGGTGATGATGTTTACAGTGGTGGTGATGGTGTTTACAGTGGTGGTGGTGTTGTTTACAGTGGTGGTGGTGTTTACAGTGGTGGTGGTGTTGTTTACAGTGGTGGTGATGGTGTTTACAGTGGTGGTGGTGGTGTTTACAGTGGTGGTGATGGTGTTTACAGTGGTGGTGGTGGTGGTGGTGTTTACAGTGGTGGTGATGGTGTTTATAGTGGTGGTGATGGTGTTTACAGTGGTGGTGATGGTGTTTATAGTGGTGGTGATGGTGTTTACAGTGGTGGTGATGGTGTTTACAGTGGTGGTGATGATTATGTTTACAGTGGTGGTGTTTATTGTGGTGGTGATGGTGTTTACAGTGGTGGTGGTGATGGTGTTTACAGTGGTGGTGATGGTGTTTTCAGTGGTGATGATGGTGTTTACAGTGGTGGTGATGGTGTTTACAGTGGTGGTAATGGTATTTACAGTGGTGGTGATGATGGTGTTTACAGTGGTGGTGATGGTATTTACAGTGTTGGTGATGGTGTTTACAGTGGTGGTGATGATGTTTACAGTGGTGGTGATGGTGTTTACAGTGGTGGTGGTGTTGTTTACAGTGGTGGTGATGGTGTTTACAGTGGTGGTGGTGGTGTTTATAGTGGTGGTGATGGTGTTTACAGTGGTGGTGATGGTGTTTTCAGTAGTGGTGTTTATTGTGGTGGTGATGGTGTTTACAGTGGTGGTGGTGTTGTTTACAGTGGTGGTGATGGTGTTCATAGTGGTGGTGATGGTGTTTACAGTGGTGGTGATGGTGTTTACAGTGGTGGTGATGGTGTTTACAGTAGTGGTGTTTATTGTGGTGGTGATGGTGTTTACAGTGGTGGTGATGATTATGTTTACAGTGGTGGTGATGGTGTTTACAGTGGTGGTGATGGTGTTTTCAGTGGTGATGATGGTGTTTACAGTGGTGGTGATGGTGTTTACAGTGGTGGTGATGGTGTTTACAGTAGTGGTGTTTATTGTGGTGGTGATGGTGTTTACAGTGGTGGTGATGGTGTTTACAGTGGTGGTGATGGTGTTTTCAGTGGTGATGATGGTGTTTACAGTGGTGGTGATGGTGTTTACAGTGGTGGTAATGGTATTTACAGTGGTGGTGATGATGGTGTTTACAGTGGTGGTGATGGTATTTACAGTGTTGGTGATGGTGTTTACAGTGGTGGTGATGATGGTGTTTACAGTGGTGGTGATGGTGTTTACAGTGGTGGTGATGGTGTTTTCAGTGGTGATGATGGTGTTTACAGTGGTGGTGATGGTGTTTACAGTGGTGGTGATGGTGTTTACAGTAGTGGTGTTTATTGTGGTGGTGATGGTGTTTACAGTGGTGGTGATGGTGTTTACAGTGGTGGTGATGGTGTTTTCAGTGGTGATGATGGTGTTTACAGTGGTGGTGATGGTGTTTACAGTGGTGGTAATGGTATTTACAGTGGTGGTGATGATGGTGTTTACAGTGGTGGTGATGATGGTGTTTACAGTGTTGGTGATGGTGTTTACAGTGGTGGTGATGATGGTGTTTACAGTGGTGGTGATGGTGTTTACAGTGGTGGTGATGGTATTTACAGTGTTGGTGATGATGATGTTTACAGTGGTGGTGATGGTGTTTACAGTGGTGGTGATGGTGTTTACAGTGTTGGTGATGATGATGTTTACAGTGGTGGTGATGGTGTTTACAGTGGTGGTGGTGTTGTTTACAGTGGTGGTGATGATGTTTACAGTGGTGGTGATGGTGTTTACAGTGGTGGTGGTGTTGTTTACAGTGGTGGTGGTGTTTACAGTGGTGGTGGTGTTGTTTACAGTGGTGGTGATGGTGTTTACAGTGGTGGTGGTGGTGTTTACAGTGGTGGTGATGGTGTTTACAGTGGTGGTGGTGGTGGTGGTGTTTACAGTGGTGGTGATGGTGTTTATAGTGGTGGTGATGGTGTTTACAGTGGTGGTGATGGTGTTTATAGTGGTGGTGATGGTGTTTACAGTGGTGGTGATGGTGTTTACAGTGGTGGTGATGATTATGTTTACAGTGGTGGTGTTTATTGTGGTGGTGATGGTGTTTACAGTGGTGGTGGTGATGGTGTTTACAGTGGTGGTGATGGTGTTTTCAGTGGTGATGATGGTGTTTACAGTGGTGGTGATGGTGTTTACAGTGGTGGTAATGGTATTTACAGTGGTGGTGATGATGGTGTTTACAGTGGTGGTGATGGTATTTACAGTGTTGGTGATGGTGTTTACAGTGGTGGTGATGATGGTGTTTACAGTGGTGGTGATGGTGTTTACAGTGGTGGTGATGGTATTTACAGTGTTGGTGATGATGATGTTTACAGTGGTGGTGATGGTGTTTACAGTGGTGGTGATGGTGTTTACAGTGTTGGTGATGATGATGTTTACAGTGGTGGTGATGGTGTTTACAGTGGTGGTGGTGTTGTTTACAGTGGTGGTGATGATGTTTACAGTGGTGGTGATGGTGTTTACAGTGGTGGTGATGGTGTTTACAGTGGTGGTGGTGGTGTTTACAGTGGTGGTGATGGTGTTTACAGTGGTGGTGGTGGTGGTGTTTACAGTGGTGGTGGTGTTGTTTACAGTGGTGGTGATGGTGTTTATAGTGGTGGTGATGGTGTTTACAGTAGTGGTGTTTATTGTGGTGGTGATGGTGTTTACAGTGGTGGTGGTGCTGTTTACAGTGGTGGTGATGGTGTTTATAGTGGTGGTGATGGTGTTTACAGTGGTGGTGATGGTGTTTACAGTGGTGGTGATGATTATGTTTACAGTGGTGGTGTTTATTGTGGTGGTGATGGTGTTTACAGTGGTGATGATGGTATTTACAGTGGTGGTGATGATGGTGTTTACAGTGGTGGTGATGGTGTTTACAGTGGTGGTGATGGTGTTTACAGTGGTGGTGATGGTAACCAGGGGTCTCCATGTCTACAACACTAATCTACACATTGTATTTACTATAAACCCACCAGTGAAGCTACACGTGTCTTCTGAGTTTATCTGGATGTTGATGGTAAAATGTGGAAGATCTGAAAATACTAGGTTTTCTTTGGGGACTATTTGAACCTCACAGCGTCCTGCATGTATCCCTCCACCATGAATGGAGTTTAAGACTGAGATCTTCTCTAAACTATCATAAACAGCTTCTCAGATTCAGACAGTGTATTTATAACATCTACTGTAAGAACTTTCTGTGAGGAGCTTCTAGAGGTGGACGTCTGGTTGTTTTGGTGAGAAGTGATATAAAGAACACGGGGGACGTACCGAGGTTTCATAGCCCTGTTGTTTTCAGCCGGCCCCTGCAGAAGTTCTCTCAGTGTTGGAACACAGTCGGGTTCTTCACTGGTGGAGTCCACACAGGGGAACGCCTCTAAAAACACCCGGGACTGCACACACAACCGCATATCCACATATTATTAGTCATCAACAATAAACAACAACAAACATTTACTGTGTACATTTTTATATAATAAAGGGTTCTACATGCCAGTGTGGAACCCTCAGGGTTCTAGACTTTTTAGACCTAGTGAGTTGCTAAAGATTTCTGTGAAATTAAAAATAATCTGTAATGGTGAGTGCTAGTGGCAAGTTCTAGATACCTGTTTATGA